>JADRCC010571895.1:0-14175 GCA_019843855.1 Hylomyscus alleni
ATCTCTGTTCCTTTACCAGTGCAGGTTAGACGGTCTACAAGAATTCTCTTGCCTTTTCTTTTCATTTCCCTATATGTGAACAGGTTGCATATTAAGCTTTTGCTCAGGTCCTGAGGATTTGAACACAGGTTTTCAGATTCATGATACAAGCACTTGCACCCAGCTCTTATCTATATTTTAAGGAGGCCTAGAAAAGCTTTTACAGAAATATTGGTGACTGAAATTTCTTAGAGATTCTGAAATAATTGAAGTTGAATATCTTTTTATCATTATTCAAATCTTGATTTTGCAGCCATTTTTTTTATTAGATGTTTTCTTTATTTACAATATCGCCTTTCCCAGGTTCCCCTCCAAAGAAAAAAGAAAAAAAAAAAAAAGAAAAGAAAAGAAAAAAACAAAAACTAAAACAAACCCTTGTTGCCTCCCCCTCTCTCTGCTCAACACCCCACCTCCTCCTGCTTACTGGTCCTGGCATTCCCCTACATTGGGGCATAGTACCTTCACAGGGCCAAGGGCCTCTCCTCCCATTGATGACCTATTTGGCCATCCTATGCTATACATATGCTGCTGGAGCCATGAATCCCAACATGTGTACTCTTTGGTTGGAGTTTTAGTCCCTGGGAGCTCTGAGGGTACTAGGTAGTTCATATTGTTGTTCGTTCTAAGGGGCTGCAAACCCTTCAGCTCCTTCGGTCCTTTCTCTAGCTCCTTCATTTGGGGACCCTGTACTCAGTTCAATGGATGACTGTGAGCCTCTACTTGTGTATTAGTCAGGAGATATCTCTATCAGGCTCCTGTCATACAGCACTTGTTGGTATCCACAATAGTGTCTAGGTTTGAAGATTGAATATGGGAAGGATTCCCAGGTGGAGTAGTCTCTGAATCGTCCTTCCTTTAGTCTCTACTCCATAGTTAGTCTCTATAACTCCTTCCATGGGTATTTTGTTCCCCCTTTTAAGAAGGAACGAAGTATCCACCTTTGGTCTTCCTTCTTCTTGAGTTTCTTGTGGTTTGTACTTTGTGTATTCCAATCTTCTGGGTTAATATCCACTTATCAGAGAATGCATACCATGTGTGTTCTTTTGTGATTGGGCTACCTCACTAAGGTTGATATTCTCCAGATCCATCCATTTCCCCAAGAATTTCATAAATTCATTGTTTTTAATAGCTGAGTAGTACTCCATTGTGTAGATGTAACAGAAGTTAAATATCTTTATAAGATGATATAAAAATCTTTCTATATGAGTCATAGGTGCTAATACACCTAACAGTCTTGTATAAGAAAAATGTTTGTTTGTTGGCAAAGTGTAGATATACTTATGGTTGGAGGGTAGAGGTGAATTGTTTTCAAGGTGATTATTTTCTATTTCCCCCAGGAGTACAAATGACCTCTCTTTGCTATATTGTCCAGCTTGTATTTGTTTAAAAAATTGTGACCAGTAAGATTTATATAAAAATAGTATTATGGTTTTTCAAACTATATTTCCTTGATTATTTATACATTTGTGTGTTTATAGGATTGTAGACTTTTCAGACAAACTCTTTTGCTAAACACTAGCTCACATATCTTCCCATCGTTCTATTTTCTTGTTTATCCCTTTATATTGGCTAACAAGAATTGTCATATATTTGAAATGTTAATTCAATGTCAGCATTATCTGTTCCAAGCATGTGGCTCTCACTTGGAAATAGAAAGGCTGCAACTATTCCCTGGAAACTTCATTCTTGACTCACTGCATAGTCACAACTAAACCAAGGCCACCATTCTTGATATTACTAACCCTCATCCGAACTTGTACTTGTGACTTACCAAGAAGCCTCAGTTGTGTAGCAATAAGCCCTTTCATATGAGGACTATTTGTCACAGCATACAGTGTATTTTTTTCTGATGTTAGATGGAATATTGAAACGTGGTTTTGTCTTAAATATAACTACTTTTATAATGGTTACTTAATATATTTGCTTTCCTATTTTAACTGTTCCTTTAAGGGCTAAGTCGCCTGTCTATTCAACTGGTTGTCTACATTACATCTATGGATTGATGTCCACACTATACCTTATGTACTGTAAAGTTATTATTGTGTATTTATGTCTATTAATGACCAAGGATAAGTAGCATGGACAGCTGGAAGAGATATCACTATCATAATTAAATATCTTCCTGATGTAATAAATTTGGATTATGGTAATAAAAATCTTCATTCTAATAAAGAAGATAGTTGCATGAGATCTTATCACTAATTTTCTTTACAACACAGGTACAGTTGTATTAAGGAGTATACAGACTGCACATACATTCCTAGAATTGATGGGCTACTGCTTAATTTTGTCCCCAACTTCAATAGTTTAGTTAACTACCGTATGAAATCATCATTTCACTATTCAGGAGGAAAGTCTATAGTCAGTAACATGAAGATTTTAGGTAACTTATGTATTTCTTTCCTTTTATCATATGTGCCTTGTAGTTTTAGAAATTTTCATCTTGTATTGGCTAGTGACTTGTCTCAGCATTCACAACTGTGGACGAGTGTATAGGTTTATATTTCTTTTGCCATTCCAATGAAATTTTATATAAGGGAAGAAACAACTGCCTATCAGAAGGAACTATGAATTCTGACTTGTTCTCCTTTTTAAGTTTGCTCAGTTCTTTTAAAATGTATTCCTTCAAAGTATACATTAACATTGCACATATTTATGGCATGTTGTATGATGTTGCAATATATGCATAAATTGTTTAATCTTCAAATCAGGGATAAGCATGTTTATTCATTACATTTACAGAATTCATGTAGTTCATGTTGACCTCATATTCTGTAGTTAGTTAAGATTTGTCTTGAACTCCTAGTCTGACATTTACTTCCCTGGCATTATAATTACAGGTGTGAGCCATTACATCTAGTTCATTTATCATTTCTTTGCTGTAAAAATATTTCCATTTTCAGAGATACACAGACTCACAAAAACAAGTATAAAGTATTTCTTTTTTTTATTTTTTGTTTTACAAAATCTCAACAGCAGAATAATAACAAGAGAAATGAAAGTAGAAGAACTATTAGGGACTTGGGAGAATTCAGTCCCTGGGATCAGATATAAGCAATAAGTGTAGGTAATAATGTAGCAAATGTGATCCAAGTGTATTTGTGAAATATTATATATGTGTGAAAATGTCATAGTGGTCTCCTTTGTTGCAATTTTATATAATTAATATATGTTAATTTGAAAGTGCTTGAAAAGTGTAAACAGGTTCAAAAAGGTAGAAAAGAAAATGCAAACTAGAAGACAGGATAAACGGAAGGAAATGATAAGGGAAAGAGGAAGGAAGGAAGGAAGGAAGAAAGGAAGGAAGGAAGGAAGGAAGGAAGTGAGGGAGGTAAGGATGAAGGAGGAAGGAAGAAGAGAGTTAAAAAAGAAGGCTAAATCAGGGAACAAAAGACCACAGAGTAGAATTCAGTATCCCAGATGAAGACACTGAAATGCTTAGCAGAGTCATGCTCAATCATTGTGGAGCAGTGGGTAACCATATTTTTAGGTTAAAAGAAAATTAGACATCAACATATTCTGTGATTATAAGAATAAAATTGGCTGGGTGGTGGTGGCACTTACCTTTAATCTCAGAATTCTGGAGGGAAAGACAGGAGGAGCTCTATGAATTTGAGTTCAGCCCGGTCTACAGAATGAGTCACAGAACAGCTAGGGTCATGCAGAGAAAAATTTTCTCACCTTACTCCCAAAATGGAAAGGATAAAATTGATACTTATAAAGTGAGACAAAGGAGAAATTTCCTCTCAGTACAGTAGGCTAATTGAATGAAAACACTCCAAAAGATGCATAGTTCCTAGAACAGAGAAGGCATAGTTCCAGACAGAGAAAGGATGTCAATTACTGCCTTGATAGGTAAAAATTTATAGCTTTGTAACTCATGCTTCATAATTCTAACCCATATTTTGTCTGATTATTTTATATTTAGTGCTCTTTAAAATAAAAGTTATTATTCCCCAAATGCCTGATGATCATTTTGGAGGGAATTAGAGTTACCCCATCATCATCTTAGCAACCTGGACTTTCTCATTGTGTGAGGTTCCTGGGTGACCATCAAAGGATAGTGTTCTTTAGTGTGTATAAGCTCCATACAAGTGCTATAATTTTCAAATAGCGCATGTCATCCTAATTCTGAACACCATTACCTCATACATGTGCAGTACTGTATTTCATTGGGAGGAGCAGCTACACATTGTTTTGTTCACAGTAATGTCATATGACTCTTTGTCATCAATTCATTGTTTTTACCATACAGAATATTCAACCAGAGCTCAGAAAGTCTGCACATAAAAACGGGCCTGAAATAGTATCTTCAAAGTCTGGTTTCCACTTGAAGTTCTCTTTTTACTCTTTTAACATAGCCAGGCCAACTCCACAAAGAGATGACACAGAATGAAAATTATTCATCATTTAATAAATAGAACATGTACTTTATAGGAAAAATAGCAATTATGAAATAAGTAGCCACAGTTACAATGAAATTTATAAAGGTTAAAATAGAATAACTCATTTGGAAATGCGATGTTTTAAACTGCTTATTAACAAAATGAACATATTTGAAGTGTGTAAATGGAAAGAAAAGTCCATTTTATTGAACATTTAATTTGCTTTGAATGTATTTCACTTTAACTAATTTAAAAAACATACTTAATTTTAGATACATTTACAGGCCCATTTAGTAGGTATTTCTACTCATAAAGGCCTTTAATATGTTGTACTTATTGAAATCCATGATTTTTAGTAGATGTACTCATTGTGTTAAAAAATCAAACCAACAAGTTTCTTTTTTTTAGCAGTTCTGAAGTTAAACTTGGCTGTGATGTTTTGATAAAAGTAAATTCTACTTTCTAGCAACTATAATTTGTTTGCTCAATAACATCTGAAACTATATATACATACGTGTGTGTGTGTGTGTGTGTGTGTGTGTGTATATATATATATATATATATATATATATATATATAAAATTTGTCTGGGGAAAATAATGAAAATCTTAGAGAAGATAACTTAAAATTAATTCCAATATAATTTCATTATCTTTCTAAATATTGCATAGATTGCTAAACTTTATTTCACTAATTTCAATGCATAGTCATTATAGTGAGTTTGAGGAATATAGATTCATTTAGAATTAAACATTTAATTAATCAGAGATCACTACACTCTTCTTTTAATCTTTATTTGTGTGGAGTAATAAGATGGCTTGATGATTAGTGCCACTTGAAGCTCTTGCAGAGGTCCCAAACTCTATTTACAGATGGTATGTTTCTCTATATAATGGACCATAAAGACTTCTCCCAAACCTCTGTGAACTGATAACAATTTCAGCAATGTAGAAGTATGCAAAAAAATTAGTACTCTTCCTATATACCAATAAAATGACACTGAAAATGTTTGAATAAACTTAAGTGCCATAAGACCTTAATATAACATATATATCAAGTATAGAGAAATACTAAATATATTATATAATATATTTAATATAATTTTAATATTTAATATAATTACATATAGTTTACATTTTTCTCTAAGTCCTGTGTATTAGTTTATAAATAATGGTAAGTTAATATTACAATATGCCCTAGGTTTATCTCTTGCAAGTTAGAAAAAACTTTTAACTCACAATGTATTTTTTGAGATTTTTTTTTTAAGTTAATGAACAAGGAGACTTCTTCAGGTAATTACCCTTTAGCTGCTTCATATATTAAATATTTCTTATAAAGAAAATCACTTGGAATTTATTGCAAACCTTCTGATTCTAGATTTGCCCATAACAGTATCAGGCTATTTTATTTGTACCACATTAAACAGTCTATTGAAATTAATAGTGTGGGCAATAAGCTTGCTGATACATATGTTTTCTTCAAATATTTAGATTTTACATAAATTTGTAAATTATTTTAGTTGGTAGAAGCTAGAAAACTTGATAATAACTTTGTGTACTCCTGTGACTTTTATTTTAAAATCTGTTTCAGCATAGAGGATTTCCTCACTGAGAGATTATTTGCATGTATTTTGCCCCTTAGTATTTTAATTTTCATGTTTATTTTTTAATCTGTATTTATTTGAGCTTCAAATAACTATACTTTTTCTAGATGACTCCAAACTTTTTTACCCATCTTTTTTTGTTTTGTTTTTTGTTTTTTTTTATTTTTTGTTTTGTTTTGTTGTTTTTTTTCAAAACAAGGTTTCTCTTTGTAGCCCTGGCTGTCCTGTAACTCACTCTATAGACCAGGCTGGCCTCAAACTCAGAAATCCATGTGCCTTTGCCTCCCAAGTGCTGGGATTAAAGGCATGCACCACCACTGCCCAGCTTGTACCCATCTTTGTATTGAGTTATACATTTACTCTGATTAATAAATTATTAATCAGAGAACCTAGAAGGTATCACAAAACTTAGAATGTCTTTATACTACAATGCATCTTGTTGTAATGTCCATATATGATAGTTTTAAGCCCAATGGAGAAAAATGTTTAATTTCTCTACATTTTCACTAGTTCTGACAACAAACTCATTGTAATGAGAATCAAAATCTGAGGGGGATCTTTATATACTCAAAAAGTTTGATATAAGGTTTATATAAAGACAAAATAGGATGGAAAGATAAAGGAAATCTTGAAAAAGTTGAATAGCAAGCATGTTGTTTACCCCAAAGAATTATACACTAAGCCTTTAGAGATTAACTCTGTAGCGTTCTCAGTGTGGGTACAGAATGGTATATGAACAATGATGGAGTGATCAAAAGCACCTAGAACAGAAATCTGCATAAGGGAACTTAATTTATGAAAATCAGATAAAGTAAAGAGAGTGAAAAATAATGGGTAAATTAAAAAGTAAAAATAAAATAATTATAACCATAAAATAATAGAGTTAAACCAATTGAAATTTTCCAGAAAATCAAGCCCCAAACAAACTTTTAAGGTGCAAGTCAAAAAGAAAATCTATATATAATATGCCTAATAAACATAGATAACGACAGACAAAGTGTCTAGGAAGCTGTTAGATGCCATTTTTGAATCCCATTCGATGCAACTAAAAATAAACAATGACATGTTTGGTTGGTAAGAATGATACTGTTGTTGGTAAGAGTGAAAGTAGTAGATCCAACCTGAACACTTACAAATACTGTCAGATGATGGCACATCACAGCTTTTGTTTTCTTCGGGGCCTCAAAGTTTATAAGCACAGATAACATTTTTATGTAAAATACTGAATAAAAACTACTTATGTTTTTTCATTATCCATTTTTGTAGATCAATTTTGGGGTCTAGAGTGTTAAATCAGATTTAAAGTAGACCTCTGTCTTTGGAGATATTTCAGCTATGGCAAGAATGAAGAAAGAAAATTGAGCCAGATGTGGTAACAACTGCATGATTTTATCAAAACTTGAGTCAACTACGAAGTGTGTTTGAAAACATTCTGAAACCTTGAACATGAAATAAATGAAAAAAAAAATAGAGGAATGGAAGGAAAGGAAGAATGAAAGAAAGAATTAAGGAAGAAGAAGAAACAAAAAAAATGCTGCACATGCATTGCACCAAAGATGCTCTTCTTGAGCTTCATATGGTCTGTAAATTGTATCTTGGATATTCTGAGCATTTTTGCCCAATATCCACTTCTCTGTGAGTACATAGCATTTGGCTTCTTTTGTGACTTAGTTACCTCACTCAGGATGATGTTTTCTAGTTCCATTCATTTGCCTAAGAATTTCACGAAGTTATTATTTTTAATATCTGTGTAGTATTCCATTCTGTATATGTACCACATTTTCTGTATCCATATCTCTGTTGAAAGACATCTGGGTTCTTTCCAGCTTCTGGCTATGATAAATAAGGCTGCTATGAACATTAGGAAGAAAACTTCCCTAACTTAAAGAAACAGATTCCCATGAACTTAAAAGAAGCCTATAGAACTCCAAATAGCCTGGCCCAGAAAATAAATTCCCCCCATCACATAATAATCAAAACACCAAATGCACAAAACAAGAAAGAATATTAAAAGCAGTAAGAGAAAAGGGTCAAGTAACATATAAAGGCATACCTATCAGAATTACACCAGACATCTCACCAGAGACTATAAAAGCTGGAATTTCCTGGGTAGAGGTCATACATACCCTAAGAGAACACAAATGCTAGCCCAGACTACTATTACCAGTAAATTAGAAAAATGTTTCTAATAGCTGAGTAGTACTCAATTGTATAAATGTACCAATTTTTTCTGTGTCCATTCCATGCTGAAGGACATCTGGGTTCTTTTCAGCATCTGGCTATTATAAATAAGTCTGCTATGAACATAATGGAGCATTTATCCTTGTTATAAGTTGGAGCATCTTTTGGTTAAATGCCCAGGAGTGATATAGCTCTGTCCTCAGGTAGTACTATGTCCAATTTTCTGGGAACTGCCAAACTGATTTCCAGAGTATTTTTACCAGCTTGCAATACCACCAACAATGGAGGAATGTTTCTCTCTCTCTACATCCTTGCCAGCATTTGCAGTCACCTGAGTTTTTTTATCTTAGCCATTCTGACTGGTATGAGGTAGAACCTCAGGATCATTTTGATTTGCTTTTCCCTGATGACTAAGGATGTTGAATATTTCTTAAGGTGTTTCTCCATCATTTGATATTACTCAGGTGAGAATTCTTTGTTTAGCTTTGTACCTCATTTTTTAATAGGGTTATTTGATTCTCTGCAGTCTAACTTCTTGATTTCTTTGTCCATATAGGATATTAACTCTATCAGATGTAGGATTGGTAAAGATCTTTTCTCAATCTGTTCTTGCTGTTTTGTCCTGTTGACAGTGTCCTTTGCCTTACAGAAGTTTTGCAATTTTATGAGGTTCCATTTGTCAATTCTTGATCTTAGAGCATAAGCCATTTGTGTTCTGTTCAGGAAAATTTCCCCAGTGCCCATGTGTTTGAGACTCTTCCCCACTTTTTCTTCTAATAGACACAGTGTATTTGGTTTTATGTGGAGGTCCTTGATCCACTTGGAGTTGAGCTGTGTACAAGGACATAAGAATGGATTGATTTGCATTTTTCTACATGCTGACCATCAGTTGAACCAACACCATTTGTTGAAAATAATCTTTTTTCATCTTATAGATTTAACTTCTTTTTCAGAGATCAAGTGACCAGTAGCCTTCCTCTATCCAGAGGATAATCACAATAGTCACAAATAATATAAAATATCTTGCTGTGACTCTAATCAAGCAAGGGAAAGATCCATATGACAAGAACTTCAAGCCTCTGAAGAAAGAAATCAAAGACCTCAGAGGATAAAAAGATCTCTCATGCTCATTGATTGGCAGGATTAATATAGTAAAAATGGCTATCTTGCCAAATGCAATCTGCAGATTCAGTGCAATCCCCATCAAATTTCAAACCCAATTTTTCATAGGGTTAGGAAGAACAATTTGAAAATTCAGTTGGAATTAAAAAAACCCAGGATAGCAAAAACTACTCTCAATAATAAAAGAACATCTGGTGGAATAACCATCCCTGACCTTAAGCTATATTACAGAGAAATAGTGATAAAAAAATATGGTATTGGTACTGAGACATGCAGGTAGATCAAGAAAAGATCTTTACCAATCCTATATCTGATAGAGGCTAATATCCAAAGCATACAAAGAACTCAAGAAGTTAGACTCCAGAGAACCAAATAACCCTATTAAAAATGAGGTATAGAGCTAAACAAAGAATTTTCAACTGATGTATACCGAATGGCTGAGAAGCACCTAAAGAAATGTTCAACATCCTTAGTCATCAGGGAAATGCAAATCAAAACAACTCTGAGATTCCACCTCTCACCAGTCAGATTGGCTAGAATAAAAAACTCAGGTGACAGCAGATGCTGGAAAGGTTGTGGAGAAAGAGGAACACTACTTCACTGCTGGTGGGATTGCAAGCTGGTACAACCACTCTGGAAATCAGTTTGGCGGTTCCTCCAGAAATTGGACCCAGCTATACCACTCCAGGGCATATACTCAGAAGATGCTCCAACATGTAATAAGGACACATGCTCCACCATGTTCATAGCAGCCTTATTTATAATAGCCAGAAACTGGAAACAACCCAGATGTCCTTCAACAGAGGAATGGATACAGAAATTATGGTACATCTACACAATGGAGTACTACTCAGCTATTAAAAACAATGAATTTATGAAATTCTTAGGGAAATGGATGGATCTGGAGAATATCATCCTGAGTGAGGTAACCCAATAACAAAAGTACCCACATGGTATACACTCTCTGATAAGTGGTTATTAGCCCAGAAGATTGGAAGATTGTACACAAAGTACAATCCACAAACTACAAGAAACTCAAGAAAAATGGAATAGAATTGAAGACCCAGAAATGAACCTCTACTAACTACTTTTCTTTAAATTACAAAATACAAATCAAAACAACAAAATTTAAGCAAATTAAAAACAATGGAGAATTTCAACTTGTAAGTGACATAATCAAGAATGATATTGGTGAATATCATATGTATGGATGATCAATTTGATGTTAATTTATAAATACAAGTGTCAAAGTGTTCCATTTTCCAGCATAATATCAAACAAGATACTAGAATTCCTAAGACATAAATAATAGACAAATAAAAGGACATACATATTTGTTAGAAACAACCAACTCTGGTTTCTTTTGTTGCTCATTGTTTGTTCATATTAAGCTTTTTGATACAGGGTTTCTCTGTGTAGCCTGGTTGTCTTGGAACTTGCTCTATAGAACTGGTTATCCTCAGAATCAGAGATCTGTTTGCCTCTGCCTCCCAAGTGCTTTGATTAAAGGCATACATTATGACAGCTTGAGTAAATCTAGTATTTTTTTAACTACCTAAAAAATTCCAAAGGCTTAAACAGAAACTTGTATACATACATATGCAAATGACTATCCTAGAATAAGAATATGTGAAAAATCAAAATAATAGAACAAAATCTATCTTTGTATGCTAGCCACCTTTTCTGGATACGTACAGCTACTACTCACATGAAAGAAATCTCTCGGGCTGGTGAGATGGCTCAGTGGGGAAGAGCACCGACTGCTCTTCGGAAGGTCATGAGTTCAAATCCCAGCAACCACATGGTGGCTCACAACCATCCGTAATGAGATCTGACGCCCTCTTCTGGTTCGTCTGAAGACAGCTACAGTGTACTTACATATAATAAATAAATAAATCTTTAAAAAAAAAAAAGAATATCGACTACTCTTCCAGAGGTCCTGAGTTCAATTCCCAGCAACCACATGGTGGCTCACAACCATCTGTAATGGGATCGGATGCCCTATTCAGGTGTGTCTGAAGACAGTGACAGTGTACTCACATATCAAATAAATAAATCTTTAAAAAAAAAAAAAGAAATCTCTCTTTACAGACAATGGAGACTATAACAGAAAATCATAACTGCACAGAATGTTGGGGAACAACAGTTCCTGTGAATTCTCATCCCATTGGACAAATCACAGTTCCTGCATTTATAGCTCAGGTAACACATCAGAGAAAAGTAGGCAAGGAAATCATAAGAGTCAGAATACTAGGAAGTGTGCTTTGAAACAGTTTCTTCTAGAAATGGCTCCATAATCAAGACCAGAACAAAGGAAGTATCAATGAACATGTTAACACTAAGGACTATTTTGTGGGCTCACACTTCTAGAAAAAGAACTATAGGAAATTAATGATTACCTGGAGAAGAACAATTAACTTTTCCAGGAGATGAAGCCTATCATTTACTGTCCAATGAAAAATGACCAGCCCTGCAACCACACACATACACACATACACACACACACACACACACACACACACATATACACACACAAACATACACACATGTATATATATAATATGCATATATATTGTGTGTATACATACATATATATTTATACATATATGAATATGTGATAAAAATAATTATATATAATAAAAATGGGTTAAACTAGTTGTACTATTTTTGTTTGTACTTACACATATATGAATGTAATGAGAATTCCAGTAAAATAGTTTACTAACTTTTGGGTCTTGGGGTGTGTAAGATGATCAATATGTAGATTTAAATTTGATGAATTTCATAAATTAACTAAGGATATATTATTGACGTGACACTTAAATCAAAACTAAAATCCCCAGAAGATATAAGATAAAAATCTATGTGACTGAGATTTTAACATAAGTTTTGATACAATACAAGCTTACAATTTAAAATGACAGTCTGAGTGGTCCAATAGCATAACAAACAAAATGTGATTTTTTTCACCATATTTTGGCTGGGATCTAGTGAGAGCTCCCTTCCTTGCTTGCAGGTGCTTACTTTTGTCCTGTGTCTTACACATCTTATTTGCTCATAATTACTTCTGAAATCCTGGCATCGAAATGCTATTGTCTTGGGGTCTAGAGCTTCAACATATGAACTTTAGAGGTCACCATTCCATTCAAGAAGTTTCCATTTGATCTTTGTTTACAATGCACAATTACAACCTTAACACAGCAGCACTTAGTTTGCTGAAAAATGTATACTACTTCTACATACTTAAGAGACTCTAGCTATTGCTCAAAGCATGTTAACCTTCTTATTCAGCACAAATGTGTAAGGTTATAGTCATACTTGTGAGTTATTAGCTTATATATTCATGGCACAATGCTTCTTCATGAGCTTAAGTTCTCTTATAATAATAATTTCTCAGATGAACAGACCTAAAATTTGGGCCAATACAACAAACGTAATAACATTCTGAATATAGATTTTTTTTTTGCTACTTAAGAAATTTTAAACAGTACTTTTTTAGTTAAAATAGTTATATAAATGCAATAACTTGATTATCTGCTTTTCTGAATATATATGTATATATACATATATATAACATATAACATATATATATGTATATATACATATATATAACATATAACATATATATATATATATATATATACATATACACACACACATATATATATATATAAAACCTTTATATCTGTGTCTTAACTGCAGCATGAAATGAGAGAAACACTACATATATACAACTGGGGCATGATAGATATACTTTGGTCTTCCCAAGTTCATTTAAAGCTTATTTGTAGCCTGCACCATGTACTTAGATAATTTAGTTGACTTCTTTCTCTGAGTCCCCCGCAGCCTTAAGCTCTTCAATATTTGTCTCATGTAAGGCTCACTTTAACTGCTTTCTCCTCAAACCCACTATAACTCAGAAATATGGAGGGAACTTGATCATCATGGTTTCCCTTGAAAGAATGGTTGTCTAACATTGCTGGTTTATTCACCATCAGTCCTGAAGATTTCTGGCTTTCACTACTCCATGATTTTCCAGTGTTATAAGAAAAACTACAGCCTTGTTTGCCATCTAGGAAACAAAAATATTCTCTGAGCAGTTTACTAAGCCACAAGGCAAGATGCACATAAATTTAAATTAGAAATACCTTCACTGCAATAATCTACATTTAAATGAAAATTATGTTCTTTTGCTATATGAGAATTTCAGAAATCCCCACTTATTGAAAGTATAGACTTTTTGAAAATATTAGGTCACTGGTAACAACAGACAAATAGTACAAAATTCTGGAAGATCTGGGCCACTCGCAGTGTCTCCTGCATTTTATGAACCTAACTCAAGACAAAGCATTGCATTTGGTTTTGCTTGAATCATACTGTTCAGAAAAATACTCTCCTGGGATAGATGTTCTTAACTACAGATTCTATTTTTTTTTTTTTGAAATGGATGCCATGAACACTTTTTTTTTGCTTGAAAGTAACATCTTGTTTTATTTATTTTATTCACATTTGAATAATGGTTAACACTCCTATCAGCAATGAGAATCATAAAGTTACAAACATATTACTTATTTTGAGTTTATTTACATCAGTATTGTTAATTCCAAAAGATGACATATTCTGTTTTTCATACCTTCTACTGCAAGTTCACAGGGTGGCTAAATATTCTACAGCTACATTTTAAATGCATGACACTATCACTGTTTGATACCTAATCAGATAATATCAAGATTAGAGGGCAGTGGCCACACATAACTCCCTCATAATCAGTAGCTTCTAAAAACAAGGACTCAAGCTACAGGACTGTCAACTGTTGGTCAGAAGAATGGGACCTGAGTTACATTT
>JADRCC010571896.1:0-12983 GCA_019843855.1 Hylomyscus alleni
TGAGAAAGGCATTCAAATATTTAGTGCCTACTATCACTTCTTTGTATACAGTTTTTTTAATAAAGTGTAAGGGTTTTTTTTAAGTATACATCCATCTAACTACAGGAGAAACCTTTTGTTCAGGTGTTCTCTGGAATTGGGTTTGTAGTTAATTTCAATGCAGTTAGAAGCTATACTCAAAAAAAAAAAAGAGAAGTAATAATGACATTTAGATATCATTTATTCAGCAGTGCAGACTTGAGTCTGTTGGTGTTACTCTGATCACTTGTATGTAGCTTTGGAAGTGCGTGAGCACATGCACAGTCTTTCGTCTGAAGGTTGTTTATTCATTATCTGTGTCTGCCTTTCAGCCCCAGTTGTGACATGATGGAACTAAGGCGCCGTTATCAGAACTTATATATTCCTAGTGACTTTTTTGATGCTCAGTTTACATGGGTGGATGCTTTCCCTTTGTCGAGACCTTTTCAACTAGGAAATTACTGCAATTTCTACGTGATGCACCGAGAAGTAGAGTCCTTAGAAAAAAATGGGGCTGTTCTTGATCCAGCTGATGCTGACCACCTGTACAGTGCAAAGGTTTGTATTCCCTTGTGATCCACATTTTGAGTCTCATAGCATTTACAGCTATCCTTTGCAAATGGTTGGTAGATAAAATACTCAAATTGTCTGATTTTGTCTTAGCTGTTTCACAATTTTATTTTAACCCCTGTCTTAATTCTTAAGCTATGAAATAGTGGCTATTTTTTGTTATTTAAACTTCAAAAATATTAACAAGTTAATGTTGTGAATCATATGACTTCTATAGATCTGGATAAAACTTAATGCTAGTCAATGTGCTAAATAACCACTACTCCTCAGGGTAGCTTTTGTACACTGCTTAGTGAGTTTGCTACTGTTTTAAAAGATTGATCTGAAAATTGCTTCTTGCAGTTAGTTGATGAGGCATCTAATACTATATTTTTCTGTAGCATTTTACATTCCGTTTTGAGAAAAAAATACGTAATGTTAATTAGTAGTACTCATTTTTTTTTACATTACTTTAGACTTTTGACAGGATTGAATTATTTGACTATAATAGGTAATGCTGATGGCTAGCCCTAGTATGGAAGATTTGTATCATAAGTCATGTGCTCTTGCTGAAGACCCACAAGACCTTCGTGATGGTTTTCAACATCCTGCTAGACTTGTTAAGGTAAAACAAAATGTCTATTGTGATTTTAGTTGTATATTTACTTATCGTAGTTCTTAACGTGTTTACAAAATATTGAAAACAAGAGTTAGTTGAGTAATAGTAAGTCTACTTTTATTTAATTAGAGATACTTTTCCTGTTACAGAATGTGGCTGTATATTATTCATGTGTTTCTCATTCAGCTATGAATTTGATCATGTATACTTACAGCCTAGTAAAATCTCTTGGATGCTTTTGAAGTTTGTATTTACACATAGCTTGTTTCTTTCAATGAACTCTTGTGTGATGAAGTATTTTAGAGGATGAGTTATGATGTGTAAATCCTATTCCATTGCTGAAATGCAGTGTGGAACATGATGAACTGAACTCTTCCTTGACTGACAGATACCAGACCTAGTAAAAGTGGTATTGGGAAGGTTTGTACCTTTCCGACTTTCTAAGTATCTATTATAATTTGATGGGCAGTGTTGTATATGTAAATGATTCTTTGTTTTGAATTAGTTTCTAGTGGGAATGAAAGGCAAGGATGAAGCCATGGCCATTGGAGGCCACTGGTCTCCTTCGCTGGATGGACCAGACCCAGAAAAAGACCCCTCTGTGTTGATTAAGACTGCCATTCGTTGTTGTAAGGCTCTGACAGGCATTGATCTAAGTGTGTGCACACAATGGTAAGTACCGCTTCTGTTCTTGATTAGGAATGGTCTTCTAATAGTTTATATAGCTGTTCTTGTCAATCAGCCTTTTCCCCTTCCCTATTTTATCAACGTTGGTCATGCAGGTAATCTCAAAGGAAAATCCCCATTTGTAGCAAAAGTTTGGTTGGTGCCAAAATGTTTGGGGGAAGGGGCTTTAAGAACTAATCAAAATACACTGAAAATCTAAATGTTTCATTATGCTGTACTTTGGAAATTGGATGTATGTTGAAAATACTTTTCATTTCATGTATAGCTGGAGAAGATCGTCCAGAGAGAACTTCATTTCATTATAATTCCTTTGTTATAAAGTGATGTAGTTGCTGATTATTTTTGTTCAGCCATATTTTCTCTTGAGGCTTATTTGTCCTGTGTATTTTAGTGTTTTTCTTACAATTTAATTGAGAATATTCTTTTTTTAGCACATGAAATCTGAACAGCTTTCCAGCTTCTTCAGGTATTCTATAAAATATGGGTAGCTCTGTAATCAAATCAGAAAATTCTTTGTGGAAATGTATTCTTTTATCCAATAAACTATTATCCAAATGTACCAAAAGAGGAACTATGGCTTCTATAATTTTTTTTTCTTTAGACCAACCTCAAGTTCTTGCAGCAAAATTTCTTTACTTGATGTGCTACAAGTGAACTAGGGTCTTTAAAATGTATTGTAGAATTTTTTTTCCAACATGCTTCTTCCCTTGCAACAGGTACCGTTTTGCAGAGATTCGCTACCATCGCCCTGAGGAGACCCACAAGGGGCGTACAGTTCCAGCTCATGTGGAGACAGTGGTTTTATTTTTCCCGGATGTTTGGCATTGCCTTCCCACCCGCTCAGAGTGGGAAACCCTCTCCCGAGGATACAAGCAGCAGCTGGTGGAGAAACTTCAGGGTGAACGCAAGAAGGCTGATGGAGAACAGGCACTGAACGCTAATCCCTTTTCTATTCCGCTTCTCACAGGCACAGGAACACAGGCACAAATGCACACCACACACTACATGACAGACACACATGGAGGAACACAACTGCTAACAGCGACTGGTAATCCAGCTTTCAGCAGTATAGTTGTATTTTCTGTTCTCATGAAAATCTGTCTGTTATGCTGACTTAAATCTAAGAGTGCTGAGACCTCAGACGGTGTGCTTACAGTGCACAGAAGTTTGTTTTATCATAGGTCTATTTGCTGGAACCTGGCACCAGTTGTTGAGCAAGATTCAGATTTAAGCCATTTTAAACATTTTGCCATTTTCTCAAATTTTAAAAATTTTCTCTTTTACGGTCATCAGTTCTAGTCATGGATATTTGAAATTGGACAACCACAAGTCTGAGAGCTTTGAAATTTCAGGCTATGTGGCAACGTCTTGGGTACATTTCAAAGGTCTGCCTAAATCAGTCTTTGGGTGGTTTGAAAATTGGGGCAAGATCACACACTGTGTGGTTAGTGGAGACCGGCAGTGTCTGTGTATCCCGATATCCTTTGTGTTGTAATTTATCACCCTTTTGTGTTTCACAGATCTGGCTTTGATTGGCTGATGTCTTTGTGATCAGTTAAAAGTGGTAGAATGTATGTATGTGGACTTGCCTAAATAATAACTTTAGGAGAAGACAATCTGAAACATTGTGACCTTGCACAGATCAGCAACAGACTTTTAAAAAATAATTACTTATATATTTTTAGGTTTCAGAATAGTAATGTTGTTCTCAACTTTGTATGTTAGGATGAAGAAGAGAAGGATGATGGTGAAATTAAAGAAATCGCCACTCCTACCCATTGGTCTAAACTTGATCCGAAGGCAATGAAGGTAACTGAAAATGTAGACATAGATATTGTGTATATACACACAATAAATATTAAATAAAAATTTTAAATTTCTGAACAGAAATTAGTAAACTGAGAATAATTATTTGAAATGGAAAATGTTCAACCTAGGTGTGGTGGCTTATATCCATCGTGCCAGGGTTTAGCGGGCAACAACAGGAGGATTGCCATGCATTTTAGGAGACTGAGTTCTAGGCTAGCCTAGCATGTAGAGTGAGTGAGCCCTTGTCTATGAAAGGGCTATAGTTTAGGGCATGCTGGTACACACCTTTAATCCTAGCGAGAGACAGAAACAGGCAGATCTTTGAATTTCAGCTCTACAGAGCTAGTTTTAAGACATTGGGGGGTGAAGGGGTGGTGGAAAAAAAAAAACCTTGTCTCAAAAAAACAAAAATCAATGGTGGGCAGTGGTGGCACATGCCTTTAATCTCCTAGCACTTCGAAGGCAGAGGCAGGTGGATTTCTGAGTTTGAGTCTAGCCTGGTCTACAGAGTGAGTTCCAGGACAGCCAGGGCTACACAGAGAAACCCTGTCTCGAAAAACCAAAAAACAAAAATCAAACAAACGAATGAATAAATATAAAATAAAAAGGGTTTTGGGCATTCAAGTCAAGTTTGTTGTTTGTCTTTATCTCTTATGTCTTGTGTTTGTACATATATAAATTAAAGAGGCTGTGTAGTTCAGATGTGTAGTGTCTCAGTTCCTCTAGTAGAAGTATGTTGATAGTTTTTTGGTTTGAGCGGTGACTAGGACCTACTACAGAATTTCTATGGCTAAATAACTGAAATTTAAGGAGAGTAGAAGAGACACAGGAAAAAGATCGGCATTAGTGGTGCACACACAGGCAGGTGCGAGAATCTCTTGAGATCTGTCTAGGACAGCCAGCACTACACAGAAGAAACTTTGTCTTCAAACAAATAAAAGGTAAATCTCATTTATTTTATATGTTTTGTTTTTTAGGACAGGTTTTCTCTGTATTAGTCCTGGCTGTTTTGGTACTTGCTCTGTAGTCCAGGCTGACCTCAAATTCACAGAGATCCATCTGCCTCTGCCTCCCAAGTGCTGGGATTAAAGGTGTGGTCCACTATACCCAATGGTAAATCTGATTTTTATAATAAAATTCAAAATAAAATGTAGATATGCATACTACTAAACTGGGAAAGAATGACCGTAAACCTTTGGTTCAGGTAGCTGGGGAGGGTGTCTGTGCAGTAGGTCCCGACTGGCACTTATTTGTGTGGGGGCTGTGGTTTTGAGCCAGGGGCTCCCCATGTACCTCTGGTATAGCTGTGTAAACCAGGTTAGCCTTAAACTCAAAGAAATTCACCTGCCTTTGAAATCAGAGATCTACCTGCCTCTGTGGCATTAGAGGCATATGCCACAACACTCAGCCCAGTGTAATTATTTTTAAACATCACATTCGAGTTAGTATAGATTCTCTGTTTCGTTAAAATATTTATTCTTTATTAAACATTAAGTTATTTTACTTTTTTGGTGGGTATTAGTAGCACCTGGCAAAATACATATATAAAAAATTACATATTCCCTTTCATTTAAGACAAATTCTCAAAATATTGTGGTGGTTGGCCTCAAACTGGGATTCTTGTTATCTTACGTGGCTTAAAATGTTCTTAAACATTTTAAAACTTGTTTGGGTACGTCAAGAGATGGTTAGGTACTTAAGAGTGGATACTGCTTTTTTAGAATTCCCAGCATTCACATGGGGAAGCTCACAACAACTTGTAACTTTAGTTCCAGGTGGACTTGATACCTCTGTGCTTAATGGGCAAATGCACTCCTGTGTACAAACATATACACATATTCAGAAATAAAAGTAAAATAAAACATGTTTTACAACCAGGTTTGCTGACTTGGTCTGTAATCGAAATACTTGAGGTGAAAACAGGAAGATCTGGAGTTCAAGATCTGTCCCTGCTACACACGCAAGTTTGACTGGCCTAGGCCACAGGCTGTCTTAGTAAAAAGGAAGGGTCAGGGAGATGGCTCAATGGGTAAAGCTGCTGCAGTTGAAGCCTTACATGTAGAGGCTGATTCCAGAAACACAAATAAAATACCAGGTATGGTGGCATCCAGGAAAGCAGCAGAAACAACAGACCTGCCACAGCCTGCTAAAGGCAGGAACTAGCTACTGGAAGGTTGTCCTCTCACCAGTGCCAGTGCATTTGTACATACACACAGGAACAGGTTTTGCATTATTTTCTAAAAACATCATTTTTTATTCTCAAGAGCACTGTGGACAGTGTCTCTTGCACTGAATTTAAAGATTTATTATTTGTTGTTTTTATGAGTACACTGTAGCTTTCTTCAGGCATGCTAGAATAGGGCATCAGATCTCATTATAGATGGTTGTGAGCCACCATGTGGGTGCTGGGAATTGAACTCAGGACCTCTGGAAGAGCAGTCAGTGCTCTTAACCACTGAGCCATCTCTCCAGCCCTGAATTTGTAACTTTTGAGAAACAGACAAAAATATATATATATATATATTTTAATATCCTACTTTTTTCTTCTGTGTTTTCATGCTCCATATATTTAGGTAAACGATCTCCGAAAAGAATTAGAAAGTCGAGCTCTTAGTTCCAAAGGACTAAAATCGCAGTTAATAGCTCGTCTGACAAAGCAGCTTAAAATAGAAGAACAAAAAGAAGAGCAGAAGGAATTAGAGAAGTCTGAAAAGGAAGAGGAAGATGAGGATGATAAGAAGTCTGAGGATGATAAAGAGGTATGTAGCCATTTGCATACTGGGATGTTAGTGATGTTTTAGAGGGAGCTCTTGGACCAAGTAACTCAAACTATATATGTATAGTTTTTAGTTAAATTTTTTAAAAAGATTTATTTTTGTCTTTAGTATATAAGTACACTGTTGTCTTCAGACACACCAGCAGAGGGATCTGATCCCATTACAGATGGTTGTGAGCCACCATGTGGTTGCTGGGAATTGAACTCAGGATCTTTGGAAGAGCAGTCAGTGTTCCTAACCACTGAGCCATCTTTCTAGCCCCTTGAGTTATAATTTAAATACAATAAAATACAAACTTTTTTTTAAAGATACTGTCTTGTTTTATAAGCTCAGGCTAGTCTGAACAGAGGACCCAGTATTTAGGAGGTACAAGATCTTGAAACTGAGACCAACCTGGGCTACTGTGAGGCCTTTCCTTATCAGAAAGGGGGTGGGGTGGGGGAAGGGAGGACTCTGGGGATAGCTAAGTGATTAAGAATATTTTCTGGGCCGGGCAGAGGTGGCACACGCCTTTAGTCCCAGCACTTGGGAGGTAGAGGCAGGCGGATTTCTGAGTTCGAGGCCAGCCTGGTCTACAGAGTGAGTTCCAGTACAGCCAAGGGCTACACAGAGAAACCCTGTCTTGAAAAACCAAAAAATAAAAGGTGTATTTTCTGTGTTAGCATAGAACCTGGGCTCCCAGCACCAATATGATGGGTCATAATTTTCCATTAGTCTAGTTCCAGGGGATCCTGCTGCATATTGTATGGCTTCAGTCTATGGAACCCTGGTTAACAGTGGCCAGGGAGTAAAGGGCAGATACAAATCCAGAAGAACCTGCAGTCACATGGGGTCTCCTAACTAGTATTACTGAAACCCCAAAACTTAGGGTTATTAAGTACAGCCCAGGAAGAGGACTTGGCTAATCTGGTTGGAGATCTGTAGGCTATCAGTCTCAGGCTGTTTGCACCCAGGAGGAGGAAATTTCTGTCTCTAGTCTTTGCACACACTGATCAATTCTCTATAAGCACTCATCCACGAACTCCCAAGGAAGGAAAGCTTCGCCGCCCCTCTGGAACATGGTCCATATGAGTAACAGTTTGTCTGATTTACCATAAGCCAATTGGTCCCAGAGTCCTTGACAGGCCTTGCTTAATGTCAAAAATAAATACTCTCCTCATTACAGGATCTACTGAGCACTGTTGGACATACAGGGCAAACACTGGGGCACATAAAGTTTAAATAAAAAAGGAAAAACAAAGGACAAAGAGTTATAAAGTAGCCTGCCTTTAAAAAAAAAACTCTGTGTAGTTAATGAAATACAAAAGAAATGTAGATGCTGTCTGTCATACAGTAAAGGAGTTACTGGAGATGACAGCAAAAATTTGTTTTCATTTTGGTTGACATTCCCATTCAGGCAGCTGTAAAATTATAAAGAGTCAGCTGGGGGCTGGGGGCTGGGAGGGGCAAAGGTTTATTTTATTTTTATTCAAATGACTGTTTTTGTTGCATTTATGTATCCTATAAGTCACAAGTCTGAAAAGGACAATGAGAAGTTACAGGTGGTTGTGAGCCACCGTATAGGGGGTTTGAAAAATACACGTGAGTCCTCTCCAGGAGCAACCTGTGTTCTTAACTGCTGAACAGTCTTGCCAGCCAAAGTTGTTGCTGTTTTTTTGTTGTTTGTTTGTTTTTTGTGTTTTGTTTTTGTTTTTTGAGACAGGGTTTCTCTGTGTAGCCCTGGCTGTCGTGGAACTCACTCTGTAGACCAGGCTGGCCTCAATCTCAGAAATCCGCCTGCCTCTGCTTCCCGAGTGCTGGGATTAAAGGCGTGCGCCACCACTGCCCGGCTTGTGTTTTTTTCTTTTTTTGTTTTTGTTTTTTTAAGTTATTACTCTGTGTGTGTGCGTGCTCGAGCTCGAGTGCGTGCTCGCGTGCACAAGTCAAGAAATTTCACAGTTTGCTTCTTTTTCACCTTGGGATAAGGGATGAAGGGGGTGTGTGTGTGTGTGGCGTGCATGTAAGTCGGGAAATTTCACAATTTGGTCCGTTTTCACCTTGGGATAAATGGTAAGATATGGGCTAAGGAACACTAACTTGTGTCTTTAGGCTTCGGTGGCAAGTGTTTATCCCTATGGTTTTCTCACTGGCTTTTTTTTTTTTTTTTTTTTTTTTTTTAAAAGATTTATTTATTATTATTATGTAAGTACACTGTAGCTGTCTTCAGACACACCAGAAGAGGGCGTCAGATCTTATTACGGGTGGTTGTGAGCCACCATGTGGTTGCTGGGATTTGAACTCATGACCTTCCGAAGAGCAGTCAGTGCTCTTCCCCGCTGAGCCATCTCACCAGTCCTTCTCACTGGCTTTTTAAGTCTTAAAAGTTACAGACAGTTGTTTATACTGCAGAGGTGATACTTGCTGTAATTTGTGTTTACTCCTTGTTCTGTGTTTAAGAATGCCCTACAAAATTAGTGATTTTTCTTTTTATAAAAACTCATTAGTATTTATTTATTCTGTGTGGAATTGAAAATGCCATTGGACTTACCCAGAAATCAGAGGGTAATTGCTGGATTGATTTTCTTCTATCCTGTCGATCTGGGGGATCAAACTTAGGTTACCAGGGTTGGCAGCAAGGTCCTTTACTCACTTAAGCTATCTCTCTGCCTGGCTCCACTTTTAATTTACTTTTTTTTTTTTTTTTTAAAGATTACTCTTTTTTTTTTTTTAAGATTTATTTATTTATTATATGTAAGTATACTGTAGCTGTCTTCAGACGCACCAGAAGAGGGCATTAGATCTCATTGTGGGTGGTTGTGGGCCACCATGTGGTTGCTGGGATTTGAACTCATGACCTTCTGAAGAGCAGTCAGTGCTCTTCCCTGCTGAGCCATCTCACCAGTCCTTAATTTACTTTTTGATAGACAGTATTATTGATGTGACTGGCTGGCCTGGAAGTCTATGTAAACCAGGCTGTCCTATGATCCTCCTGACTCTGGCCCTTTGTGTGCTGGGATCCTAGGCATGTGTTAGCATGGTTGCTTAGTGGTTAGTTGGGTGGTTTGTCGACAGGATCTATCTGTAGCTCTTGCTGTCCTTAGAATTCACTCTGAATGCTTCCTTTGTTGCTAGGCAGTTCATGGGTTTGTGGTTTCTTGTTTCCTTGCCTGGGTTATAAGTATTTGGGGATGATGATACAGTTACACAGCTGGCAAGAACCTGAGTCTTTTCACCTTAATGTCACTACTTTATAGTTGGATAGGGTGTGTTCCTATCTTAGCCCAGGGACAGACTGTTTCCCCAGGATGGCTTGACATCCTTCAGTGAAGTTATTTTTTTTAGAAGCCAGTTGCGTTCATTGGCAACAGCAGTCCAGTCTTTAAGATGAATGATGGAAGAAGACTTGCTTTCTGACCCCCACATGTGTGCTCCTGTCCCCTCAATAAACAGATGTAATAAAGGAAATATAAAAAAGAGTTAGCAGTCATAAAAGGAACTATTTCTTTTTAACCATTATGGCTAATATAATCTGTAAGAAGTCAGACTTTGAGTTTTGATTTTGGAACAAGATAGCACCCTGTGTAGCAGAAGCTAGCCTGATACTTACTTTATATGTGGCTGGGGTGGCTGGAACTCGAGATCATCCTTGTTTCTGTCTGTGCCACCAAGTATTGGGATTATACTTAAGAACCAGCAAGCCCAGCTTCTATCTCTTATTCTCTGATTACAGCAATATGACTTATAGTATATTTTGATATACATGTACTTTTTACATGGAAGTTTTACCATAACTTAAAATTTCAAATGTCTAGGAAGAAGAAAGAAAACGTCAAGAAGAAGTGGAACGACAGCGTCAAGAAAGAAGATACATTTTGCCTGATGAACCTGCCATAATTGTGCATCCAAACTGGGCTGCAAAAAGTGGCAAGTTTGATTGCAGCATCATGTCTTTGAGTGTCCTTTTGGATTATAGATTGGAAGATAATAAAGAACATTCATTTGAGGTAATGTTAAAGTTTGAATGAGGATCCAAGAGATATCACAGTTGTGACTGTTTAATGTATTTAAGTCTTGTTTCTTTGACTGTTCCCATCGTTCTTGTTAGTGTGTATTTATTCACTATTATTTAATAGGAAAAATCAGGTTTGTTTTAAGGTCTCCTAGAGGTGCACTGCACTAACTCCCCGCCCCCTCCCCCAAGACAGGGTTTCTCTGTATAGCCCTGGCTGTCCTGGAACTCACTCTGTAGACCAGGCTGGCCTTGAACTCAGAAATCCGCCTGCATCTGCCTCCCAAGTGCTGGGATTAAAGGCATGCACCACCAGTACACTAACTTTGCTCATTCTTTTTGTGATGTGGTTTTGTTTTCTGTATTTTCCTGTAAATTAATACATTAGATCTCAATTATTCTTTGTTTTTCATTTAGTTTTGTTTTTTTCAACGCTATCTTTAGTTACTTTTGCTGGCCTTGAAGTTTGTAGTGAGACTTGAATTCCTGGTCCTTTGCCTCTCTCCTGTGTGCTGCAGTTACAGCCTGTGTTCCTATGCATATTCTAAGGCATTTTCTTGAGAGAGGTAATGTTTTCTTTTATCAGAAGGTAGATATCTGGTTGTCTCTTTTTATTTTATTTTTGTCTGTGTGGTTGTTTTGTCTCTGTGTGTGTCTGCTTGGCATGTGTGCCTGGTTTCTGTAGAAAACAGAAGACAGGGGGTCAGATCTCCTGCATCTGGAGTTACAGCTACGTGTAAACCACCCTGTGGGTGCAGAGAACTCAACAAGCTCCCAAGGGAGCAGCCATTGTCCTTAGGCACCGAGCATCTCCACCTACAGCCACAGTCGTGGTTAGGAATGCTCCTTCTCTGAGATAGACTCACCACTCAGAACTTTTTATCACGTTACCCTTCCAAAAGGTAAGACAGAATAAATTCAATTATTTAGTATCAGAAATTGCTACCCATTTTTTCTGTGGGTTTCAGGCTAGCTTCCCTTGTGACAGTCTTGCCTCTCAAGTATTGTGTTTGTAGGTATAAACCACTCAGGTGCCTTTTACCCTTCTCTTTAAACCTCCTTTCTCGATGATGGTGTACTGTTATTTTGTTTCTTTAGAATTAAAGTTCCATTTAATGGAATTGAAAAATTTGTTACTGATTGGGTTGTAAGAGAAAATAAGTGGGCCAGGCGGTAGTGGCACATCCTTTTAATCTCAGCACTTGAGAGGCAGAGGCAGTTGGATTTCTGAGTTCGAGGCCAGCCTGGTCTACAGAGTGAGTTCCAGAACAGCCAGGGCTATACAGAGAAACCATGTCTCAAAAAAAAAAAAAAATGAGAGGGAGGGGGGGGAGAGGGAAAGAGGGAGAGAGAGGAGAATATGAATGAATAAGTGGTATTCTTTTTCAACCTGAAATTACAGCCTAAATCTCTTAGCCATGTCTTTATTACATAGCTCTTTTTGGCCATGAACACACAGAGGTCCACTTTCCTCTATTTCCCAAGCTTGTACCACCATGCCCAGCTCCTCTCTTTTGTTAGTGAGGGTGATTAAACTCAGGGCCTATGCATGCTATGCAAGACTTCTACCACTAAGGTGTATCTCCTTTCTTCTTTTTACTTCTTAATAATCTTATTGAGTTTCTAGGCTGGCCTTAAACTCAATTTGTAGTCCAATTAAGCCTTCAACTCATGATTATTCTATGTCAGTATCCTTTGGAGCTGCAATTACATAACTGCATCACTAGGCATAACTATTTATATTGTGTTTTTTATGTTTATTCTCTCTGTATGGTTGTGTTTTGTGAGACGGTGTCTCATGTAACCCAGTCTGGTCTCATCCTTGCTATATGGCTCAGGCTGGACTTCAGTTTCTGATTCTCCTCTTACCTCTCTTTCTACCACTGATATATGGGATTACAGATATGCAGCACTATAGCCAGCTCTCGGGTTTTCGAGACAGACTCATTTGCCCAGGAAGATGGTGAACTGTTTCTCTTCCTGCTTTATCTCTCAAATGCTGAGATTACAGGAATGTACCAGCATGGTTAGCAATATATATATTTATGTCTTTAAAACATCTTTTCCACGGGGCATAATGATAGAAGTCTGTAATCCCAGCAATCAGACCATGAGTTCAAAGCCAGCCTGACGACCATAAAAAGATTTTGTCTTTTAAAAAAAAAAACTTGTGCTAGACATTGTGGTACATGCCTTTAATCCTAGCACTAAGGAGGCAATAATAGGTGGATCTCTGAGTTCAGTTTGAGGCCAGCCTAATTTACACAGCTTGTTGCAGAACATCCAGGATTACAGAGAAAAACCCTGTCTCAAAAAAAAAAGTTTTTTTGAGGATATTTGTTATGTACAGTGTCTCACTGTATGGCTGTGGCTGGGCTGGAACTCACACAGTGACCAGCATGGCCTGGAAGTCACACCTTTGTGTGCCTCTGGCTGGATTAATGGCATGTGGCACCACCAGTAGCTCTTGGGGACTTTTAGAGTCTTCAAGTCATTCCCACCCATTTTTATTGCTGTGGGCCACTTCTTTATCTCC
>JADRCC010571897.1:0-17982 GCA_019843855.1 Hylomyscus alleni
ATATATATATATATGATATATATTTAGAATAAAAATTTCTCTGTAAATACACTTTTGGTTTTCTTTAAAATATTTAATAATGTATCCATTCATTTGTATTTTATTTTTATTTTTACTCATATTTTCATTTCAAAAATATACCTAGAGGAATTTTTGGTGTCCAGAGTTGAACATGAATATATATGTTTGTTCCTTTTGAAACACATATAGAAGAATAAAAGTTTAGTCTCTTGCCTGGATTTTTAATAAAACTCTTTTCTTTTCTTAAGACATTAATCATTTAAAGAGAGTAATCAAAGCTAATTCCTCCAATAAAATTAAATTAAACAATTACGTATGACTGTAGAAACTTAAAAATATATCTTAGTCTAGCAAGTGCATTGGAAGTCGGGCCAGCATAAAGCCTATGATGATATTGAACTTGAAGTTATGATCTAATCACTGTCAGTGGTTTGAAGAGGACATTATCCACATGCCATTCAAAACCTAAACATTTATATATATTTACTGTCAACAAAATTATAAATACCAAATATTGTATATCAAAGTCTTGAGTAATACCAGAAAAATATCAATAGCCAAAAAAAAAAAAATCTTAGAGAAGAGAAAATACATATCTAATTTTGAATGTTATTGAAATTGGAGTTTTATACTTAACCTGATCATGCTATGGTTGGATTGAAAAACAAACACACACACAATTTCTTTTGACCAAATAATGTTCTATCTCTCTCAAGCATAAAAATTCCACTGGTTCCTACTTGAAACTTTCACAGATTTAGAAACTTTCATTTTCTTTCTAAATATGGGTAGTAGATGGGGGTGCAGGAAAAATTCCCTTCAGTGCATCATCTTTTATTACATGAAGTATTGTCTTGGACAAGCACCTCTCTGCATACGAAGCTCGCTCTGTAGCTCATGCTCTTGCTCTCATTCAGCAAAGTAAACAAACATTCTGTTGGGGTTAAGGATTAATGGCAAGGAACCGCATGACTGTACAGCATGTAACCTTGAGGGAAGAGATCAAGGGAAATGCCAGTCAAACACCTGCCCTTAGTGCAGTTGCTAATTAATTCGTGAACATTGACTCGGGTTGCAGATTTGCTAGTATACAAGGGAATCAAGTCCCATCCTATAAATACCACCTTGATTTAATGAGGCTTTAATAGGATTAAACGGTTTTAACTTTATGACTTCATGTTTTTGATTATGGCTGTATAGTGCTTTTTGATATGGATAGATAAGATTTTCACTGAGTTTCAGCAGTAGATAGCAAATGAAAAGCAAAGGGAATAAAAAGGCTACCGAGTCTCATCAGGTTATTTTCTGGGATTTTAAAATAAAATTAAATGTTAAAATGGTCTCCAATCTCAAAGTAAACATGAGAAGTTATTCAGGGTCGCTTGTCAAAGTTAATTAACATCTATTTAAGTAGGCCATTTTTTATTAGTGTGGATCTGAACTATTCTGCCCATACTAAGTTCACAAATTTATGTGGGGGTTGATTTTCAATCATCTGTTCAATTATGTTTGCTATTGGATTTGCAGGTGACATATTGATGTTAACTTGTCATTTTGAAAGACTTCAATCATAATATCAAAACAGTTTGATTTTTTTTTATTGGATGCTGCAGGTTTCTAACACTAAAAAATAACTTTGAATTTTCAGAAAAGCTGAAAAGCAATTTGGCCTTGCTGTCATTTATGTACATGAATGACATTATCACGTCTTCTACTGGAAATCCTCAAGTTCCAGGTTAGACGTCCTTAATATCTTTCTCATCATTTAAGCCAATATTACTACAATTTACTATTTAAATATATACAAACACAGATGTATATGGTACACATATGAGATTATTTCAGTCCATAACTACTAATCATAACAATACAAAGGAAAATATGTCAGTTACTCCTTGCCTATGAATCAGTTGAAATTCCTGTTGGAATCCTGAATGCAGCACTTAATTTGGACCTGTGTTCTTTCCATCTCATCTTTCTATGCTATAGAGTTACAGGTTCTATAGTCACTTCCATGAACAAAACAAAGAAAATTATTATTATTAAAGGCAAAAGTTCTAGAGCAATGTACCAACCAGGGAAAACAACCAAAGTTTTAGGATCCAAGGAAGCAATGACTTCTCTAGTTTCACAGTAGTAATTGGAGTACAATTTAATTGGAGAAAGCCAAGCTTTAAGTCAGAAATGGCAGACTGTGTCAAAGCCTTCTCCGATTACCATTACTTCTATTTAAGTACTTTTCTATTTAACAAACCCTTAGGAAGTTTGTCCTTTGAACTACTCCTTTCATATTGCATTATAGGATGTTATTGACTGTGTCTATAAATTTTTAACTCTGATAGAAATCATGTGCCTCTTTGTTCTTTGTAAATATCTTACCACATTGTTTTTCTATAAATGGCAAGGAAGAAGAAAATCACTTGAATCCTGGGAATTAAGATGCTCTTACATTCTTCATATTTTTTCAAACTCTTAGAACCAAAGCTGTGATAAATAGTTTACTAATGATAAATGTTTGGTGAGCCATTGAAAACTTGAGAGAATGAATGAACGAGTATATAAATCATATTTCCATATCTCAAACCAATAGTGATTTTGGGTTTCTGTATAATTCGAGGTATGTTTGTCAATCTTGTGATATTGAAGAATTTGTGATTCTGGCACAGTTTACAGCAACTTTTAATATTGTTATACAGTTCTATAACTGACTTTCTACCTAAAAAAAAGAGAAATAAATGTGCTTTCTTTATATTCAAAATTGTACTTATGAGGTACAATCTGTGAGACGGTGATATGATCAAGAAGTTCCATTCTTCTGTGGTTCTAGGATGTTATAGGAATCTAGGATCTAGATTATTCTACATATATTTTATAAAATAATAAAATAATGTTCTTGACAAATATTTAAGAATCTTCATTTCTCTACGAGATAGTATTTTCTATCCATTGATCCTATTTCAGTGGTGCTGGTTGGAAATATATATATATGTGTGTATATGTGTATATAATATATAATGCATATATAATGCATATATGTATTTATATATGTATGAATATATGTATATATTTATATATATATAATTTTTGAAAGTAAATATTAGTGAGATGTTCTGTCCAACAAACACATATTAATTTATTGATTATACAGAAAACAAACAAAAACATCATAAGATATGTAATTATCAGTATGAGAGGCTGCAAATAAAAAAAAAAGGGGGGGATTTCTACATGACTCAGGATGTTTGTTAGCGTTCTAGTACTATTATAATAACTGAGACTAGTTTCTTCCAAGTAGAAAGGTTTGCTTGGGTTCACGCTTCTTCAGTTGCAGCCTGTGATGGTGTCACTCCATACTTCTGACCCGATTGTGAGGCTGCTCACCATAGTAAGAGGACATGATGGAGCAACAATGCTCACTTCTTCAGGCAGAAAGCAAAAGCAAAGCACTAGCTCGGACTGATGTTTGCCAGCATGTAGTCAGTGGCTTAAACCACTTACAGTAGATCCCAACTCAAGGGCTTCTGCCACCTCCCTGGAGTCCCATCCTCAACATAAAACTGTTAATGTGATAATACACCAAGGGATATCCAAAATCCCAGCCTAGCAGGAGGTCATCCCAGAGCATAGTCTCTCCCTTTTAAATCAATGAGTTGGAGAAATACTAGTCTTTGGCTCTTTGGGGATGTAAACATGAGGCAGATAAACTCAACCATACTCACTGTAGGGCACCCCTTCACAGGCCAGGTAATGCTACTCCTTAAAAATACAAAGGTTGAAAAAAGGTATCATTGTGAACAACCCCAGAAGCATCATTATTGTAACAGAGGCCTGAGGAGTTTATGACAATACGACGAAAATGCAAGAACAAAGGTAATTAGTAACAAGAAAACCAAACGATAAAAGGACTCAGTGAGAAATGGAATTGCATTTGAGGTATTTATGTATTTATGTTAGCATGGGTCTTATTTTGCTGCCTGGAGTGACTTCAGAGTCACAATCCTCCTCTTTCAGCCTCATATATAACAATTACAAAACAGACTCATTACTAGAGGGTTTCTAAGTTGTAGATTCAGCACATCTCCACTATTCTAAGATAGCATGAAATATTCTCTTTTGTAACATGAAATGTTAAATATAGCAATATAGTAAAGCTCAAATTACTTCAACAAAGAAAACATCATTGAAGCAATTTTTGCCATCCTAACACTCTATATACAAATATAAACTTTCTGCAAATGTTTCTTTAAACTTGTCTAACTGAATTTTATAGCAGTTTCTGAAGTAAGCACACCATTTTAACCATAGCTATTACTTATTGAGCATTGAAAATGGTTATCCATTATAATTTCAGTATCTCAATAAAAACACCCATAAAGGTAATATGAATTTTTAATAAATAAAGAAATTAAGTTGTGAAGAAATTAAGCAGCTTCTCATCTAATGGACACAGCTACATGTTGACCAAGTTGGGAACTCCCCAGAATGCCGTTGTGTTGCTTGAGGACAGGGCTGGGTTTATGTAGAGCTTCCAGGAAATGCGTGTTGAATTAAATTAAATTCCTTTCACTGTAATGAAATTCTGACCACAAAAACAGAGGTTAAATATCACTTATATTGGTACAGGGTTGATAGAAATAACTTAAAATGGAGCAAAATAAATCTCAGAACGAGCCTGAAACACAGGGTTGCAGCTGAGCTCTCATCGCAACGAGCCGGATGCATCTTTGCAGTGTAGCTTCCTGAGTGCATGCGGTAATTACAGCCATAAGATCTGAGTAAATCAATTCTTTAATGTAGTAATGGCATTGCAAGGGTAGTAATGGTAACATTAATAACAATAACCATAATCCCATGAAAGTTGAGAAGCATGAAGTCTTATAGGGACTGTACAGCTATTTGCTAAATGTATTTTTTAAAGGGGAAATAATTTATTTTTACTGGCCTTGACCCAGCAAAATATTGATATCTTTACATCATTTTTATCTTGATAATAAAGGGGTTTAAAATTTTAACATATTCTCCCTTGGCAATGCTCCAGGTCTCACTCTCTATTTGGTATTACAGTATCCATAATTGGTGTCTCACGTTAACATTTATTTAAAGCTGCTGATTTAACATTTAAAAATTCTGGGGTTAATGGATCTGCATTCACACATCCATTAACCTCAATAAAAACAAATGGAACCTCTTGTGAACTAAAACTCCGTTCAGTTCATGGATGTGCTTTGTCTAATACACACAACATTTAGATGGCCCCACTAAAATGTCAGGTCACGAGAGGTCTACTAACATAGGAATATTCAAGATGATTTTCTGTCTTTCACCACTGCTACAGTCCTATGCAACTAAGCATATGTCTACTAGGTAGGGGGTCTTTTAAAAACTTAGTTCTGGCAGAATGCATTTGCTCTTAGTCACTCCTTCTTAAACACATTGGAATTAGAGTTTGCTTTCTCTACACCTGACTTAGAAAACCAGAATGTTCTACACCCTCTCTATCCCCTCTCTCCTTGAGGGGGAGGGAGAGGGAGGGAGCGGCTATCTGGATATAAAATGAGTAAATAAATAATTAATGAAAAAAAAGCCAGAATGGTCTTTCAACACTCAATAAAAATCCTAACATGTTTGGAACTTCACAATCAAAATTCTCTCTCCCAAGAAAATATAGGAGAACAAAGGGAAGAAAGGGAGGAAGGAAGGAAGGAAGGAAGGAAGAACTAGATGGAAGGGGAGACCAAGAGAAGTATGGGAGAGGGAGAGAGAGGGGGGGGAGGGAGAAAAGAAGGAAGGAAGGGAGGGAGACTGAGAGATGGATGGAGGGAGGGAGGGAGTGAGGAAAGGATGGAGGAAAGGGAAGAAGGGAGAAAGGAAAGAAGGGAGGGAGAGAAGGAGGAAGAAGAAAGCAATGAAAACTTGAAAGTTGTAGGTACTATGAGACTAAGCTACTATTTGAGACTACAAGGAGAGAAACTAGAATCATTTTTACCACTCCCTAGACCCTTGACCTGAGGCAGATCATTCATTTAAGTTCATATTGTTTGTAGTAACATTCAGACACAAAAGTAATTTTGATTGGCTAGGATTTTTGTTTTCTTTGAGTTTTTGCTGTCTTAAACAGCTTGGTTTGTTTGTTTCTAGTCTGTCAGGCTGTACAGATTCATTTACAAACATTAGTTATGCAGTTCGGCGGGGGGAGGTTATTGCTGCATACTGAAACCTGAAAATTCCAAGATTTTTAAATAAAAATGAGTGTTTATGAGCACAGAGTGTATATTTCATACAGCTGCAGTATATAGTCCGTGCTATGGGAAAGTTATTATTCTAAGTTTTGACATTATTAAATGAAGTGCATCGTGTATGAAATTTTATAATGGTCTGTTCTGTAGGAAACATGACTTTTTTGCTGTATAGTATTATATTATGTAAGATACATCATGATATATTTATTTATTCTATTGTAGTTTTGGGCAATTTTCCAACTTGAAGCCCATAAGTGGAGTATAACATCATATTTTCTTTTCTTTGATTGTAATTTCATCTTTTGAAAGAGAGCATGATGAGGAAAAATAGATATTTTATAGCTGCATACAATGTCTCTTCTTCTTCCTCATTTTGTTCTTCTCCCCCTTTCTTCCTGCTCCACCTTCCTCTTCCTCCTCCACCTTCCACTTCCTCCTCCCTTTCTTCTGGAGATTGCACTCTGAGCCTTGCCCCTAACTTTGGAAATGGAAGCTACTATGTTCTCAGCCCTTCTGCTTCCGTGTGATGTTGGCTTCTCCCTGTGTCTAGAATCCCAATTAATAGAAGATCTAATTAAACTAAAAAACGGTGCTTTTTAATTTAAACACACAGAGATTGCTGAAAGAGAGTGTAACTTAAAGGGAAGGCTCTCTTATATGGATTAGAAGAAGAAAACATTTGTAAGGAATGTCAAAACAAATGTCTTTCTGGAATAGGTGAGCACTGTCTAGTGGTGCTCCCTAAGTCTGTGGGGGAAGACGGAGAAAGCAGTGAAAGATAAGTAGATTTTCTAGTCAGGTTTGTTCTTGACAGAGCAAGGCTTGAGAGTAACCTGATTCTTAGATCTCATAGACTGGGTGATTTGCAGGCTCTTTGAACTTGAATTGACTATTTACTTCATTACTTCATTTTCTCCAAACTCTTGTGAAAAAGCAGCTAAAACAAACAATTGTGCATTGAATGTCTTGTAACCACATTTTTCTATCTTTCACTTGCCTGGTACTTCACATGGTGATACTAAGTTACCATTCTATTTATACACAGCTGTGCAATACATCACTTTCCAGGTTTAAATAAATTTTACAGACTTAAACCTTTTCATAATTTTGTGAATGAGGAATTTGGGCAAGACTCAGTGTGATGGTGCTTCTGTTTACTGGCTATTATCAGTGGTACTTGCTATATCATACAAAATAGCCTAGAAAGTAATAAAGGCCAGTGTGTATGGAACTTAACACAACCAGTTTGAAGGTTTTGCCACACTGTGGTGCTTTCAAACAAGGATTATCCTCATGGGCTTCCCTACAGGGCTCACAGAGGCTGACAGCTGTTATAAAGTTTATGTAGTACTATGCTGCACTTCCTCCTACTTGATGATACAATAAGGTCATGAGGCCAAACCAGTTTCAACAACGGTATACATTCTAACTCCTGCAAACTGTCATTTACATTTATGGGCAGATAAAACTGAGGGTGGCCCCCTTTAGACATACATGATAACATGTTTTGTATTTTCACAATCATATATCTTCCGTTTTCAAATTTACCAGTCTGGCTGTATTATATTTCGTTCTAAGTATATAATATCTGGGATCACTACTCCAACTGGATGCAGCTACTCTCCTTTCCTTCACCTTTCACCAGAATATCTCCTAACTCACACTGAAAGCATTTTCCCAGGAACCTCCTCTACTTTCAGAACTAACTAAGCAGAATTTATTTCTGTTAACATATATACTATGTCAGGTTTCAGCATCTTATTCATGGTAATATTTTTAAAGCTCAGTTTCCTAGGACCACGAACATTGCAGATGCTCCGTTGAACATTACATTGAGCCAGGTACAGCACAGTCACATGTTACATGTGATACATGTTTAATAAGAGGATCCATGTCAACAAGTCTAATGGATCACTAGAAAAAAAAAAACACATGAGAATAATGAGAATAATGTTCACCACATGTATATTCACCAAGAGGACTTACTGTTGAATACAAATTTACTATGCTTACTGATGCATGACATGTATAAAGATTTTTACCTAACTTTTGTGAATATTTGCCGACACATCATTTTCTTCCTTTTTAAATATAGGAAGCTAGCATTTGTAGAGGTAAATTCTTCACTAGTGTAGTTCATCTTCAAATGGGCAAAACCCAATTCCCCTTGACTCTTAAGTCTTCTGATGCTTATGACTCGATGCCTCTTCACAGAGAGAAAGAGAAGTTCACATTTTTTATTGCCAGAACAGCTAAAATATCTCTGAAGTTCCCTGGAGAATGCTTTCCACACATTGGCACCATGGTCATATTAATATTCATGGTTGAATCACCCTACTCACTTTACATAGGAAATACAAGGCCTAGCTTCCATGTTTCCACCGTCTGAGCACCAATTATTACTACACTTAGACTGCTGGTAATACATTTTCTTGTACTGTGTTCATGTAGATTTGGACAAAGTCATTGGTAGTCATTTGTATCCTAAATAAAATTTGTCAGTTTCCTGCTGAAGATGGTTGATAGATTTACTGAGAACTGTGCCTAACATGTAAACACAGTGTAGTCTTATTATACTTTTCCTCAAAAGAGGCTAGGCTCTTAAGATCCCTCAGCTTTTGTTACTTCTTTCCGGATATCCCTTCTCTTGCACCACACCATCATTAAATGATCATGTACTTGTGATATTTGCTCGGACTTTAATTTCTTAAGAGCAGACTCTTTAAAATATCTCTAAACCTGCTTGTATGTCAAGCTATTATGACATTTCAAAACAATAGAAAAACTCCTCTATTCCACAAGGGAAATTATAACACATATTTCTTTCAAAATCAATTTGATTGTCTTCATTATAGCACATGTGATATCAAATAATTGGGTTTTTATTTTCAATTATTGTGTTCCTAAAATATATACACTTCTAGTATGGAACGAATATCCTCTGCATCACGAAGGAAGAGAGAATTATAATCGCATATCTGCTTAGACTACCATCATCCAATTTCTACCTGGTTAAAGCAGGTGCTCCGTCTATACTCACATATATTCCTAAAGTATCAGAATGATATGGATTCCTTTCTAACATCCTGGTACAGGGTCCCACTGCTGTTGTTTTGATTATTTGTATTTTCCAGTCTGAGAGGACAGAGTTCATGTTCTACTCTAGAATCAGTCCCTTGTATTGTGCACATTATATCGTATATTGTGGCTACTCAATAAATCTTTGTACAATGAGTGTAGAATAAACTCTTGTAGCATGAAAATAGAAGTGATAACACTTAACTCAGTCTACTGCTGACATGATATGAGATTTTAGCATCCATTTGGCTTTTTAATTATAAAATATACTATAATTACCCAGGAGATTGTATATTGGGAAGATTGGCTGAAAATGACATTGTATCTTAAATCTATGTAATTTAGTGAGTAGGATATGTTACTCTAATTAAATTTCTAAAGAGTTTCTACTATTTTAATGTGCAGTTTGTAATACAAAGAAAACATCTTCTTCAAATTGGAAAGCATTTACAAACCGTATTCACTTTTTTTTCAAGTTAAAGTCAAAATTTCTAGACAGTCTTAGTTCATGATTTTCACTCTCAGTAAGCCAGTCAGTGAAATGGATGCGATGCTTGTGATAGGGCCATGGCTGACAGACAAAGTTATTTTGAGACCATAATGTCTTGAGTAGTATGAATAGCTATCTCATAGCTATATTCATAGGTAATGCTGATGGTCCTTTTCACCATGACTTTTCACATGATAGACATATGAAAGGAACCAGAGGTTCATATCCTCCAGGCAAAATAAATTAGCTTTCAAGGAAAAAAAAGTAGGACCATTTAAATGCTGAAATCTTTCTCTACTTTCCCTTTGACCTGATTTTGTCTCTCTCAATGGAAAGATGAACATCAAGCTACTACAGGGGCTCATCCTGCCCTTTCAGCATATTTTATGAAAGTCTTATTGTGCTTTTTTTTAAAAAAAAAATATTTTTTCACTCTCCAGGGAATGCCTGACTTAATTTTTCAGGGCCAGAATCCTGTGGATTCAGATTTTTCCAAGTTCCAGGAAATCACTGGTCTGCTTAAACATGTTCTTCCTATATTTAATTTCTTACAAGGAAAATAAGAACTGCATGAAGAGAGAATAAATCCCTGGAATAATGAATGTAAAAAATTTATGAATATTTTAAAAAGGCATAAAAGCAATAATTCTAGATATTGGGTACTTAATATTAAATCAAACCGTTGAGGATTCATGGTTATTTAGTGACTGAGATTATAGGTAATGATATGTTTCCAGAAGAGGTTTCTAATACTGATAAGCCAGGTGCTCATGACAAACACTGAACAGGTTCCCAGAAGCTTCAAATATCAGAGTGTCATTATGCTTTGATATCTTTTCTGAAAATGAGTTGTGCATCAGAAGCTGCCTCTCCAACCTGCTTTAATTATTTTTAAAAGGTGTTGTAGGCTTGAGGCATAAAGTTATTATATTTCAAGAAGAATATGTGAATTTATAATGTATAGCTTGGTAAATAAAGCATAGCAGAGCGTAGACAATATGGAAAAATATTTAAAATATTTCTCTATTTAACTGAATAGACGTCAGTTCTCTGGTGCTGTGAGTTTGTTTCAACTCTACTAAGCATCAACTAGATTGGATTCTCATGTTGGAGACTAGAAGGCATCACTGTGTGAATTGAAATGCATTACTCTGTGAATTGGAATGAATTAGGCACACTCTATTGCACGACTCTCCTGTTATATTTCTGCTCTTCTGAAAAAATGATTTCTATAGGAGTTTACTATCAGATGCAGGACAACACGTTATAAACAAAATTTAGTGAAAGCTTTCATCTGTTAAATTTCATTACAATTCATATTAGCTCTTTTTTATTTGCACAATAAGCATGCTTATTATGTATGTTACAGATGTATCTAGCAGATCCCTGTAGGTAATGCACTAAGTTTAGTCCCCCAGAAGACAGAAAATGAAAGTTTGTTGTATTAATTACTTAGCACTTTTCATGCCTTTAAAATTCAAATTGAGTTAGAGTGTCTCTGTCATAATATTGCTCACAGTTAAGAAAAGAATAGTCAGATAAAGATAGTAATCCACAAAGCAACCCAAATTCAATTCTGAAGCTTGCTGTTTTTTTAATTTGAATTCAAATATTTAGATTCTGGCAACATAAGGTAAATGATAAAGTAGTTTAAATACTTTATTCATCAAATACATTCTGAAAATAATTCATATATTTTTGGACCAGAATTTCTTTTTTTTCTGTTTTCTTTTTAGAATATCAATGTCAACTTTATTTTTTAACTTTTCTTTTTTTAATTAACTTTTATTGCATTATGATGAGAAAAGTTACATGATTTCAATTTGTCTGAATTTGTTAACATTTAAAAACATATTTTAAGTAAATAGAACTAAATCACATTCTTGTTTCCCTTTTGTACCCCAACTCCTCCCAGAGAACCCCTCTTCAATACCTACAATGTCTTTTTTTGTCATATTCCTTAAAATTTATAAAATATTATAACAATAAAATGAGTATTATAAAAATTGTTTGATATAAAAAACAATCAATTTAACAGTGTTATGCAGATGCTTGTCTATAGCAATACTAAAAATACAAACGTTTTTCTCAGTATAAATTTTAAATAACTCCAAACATATTAACTGTATATTTCAAAATAATACATCACTACTAGTATTTTCTTAAATGAACATAAATATATAAAGTCTTTTTGTTTGTTTGTTTGTTTGTTTTGTATTTAGTAGAGTTTAAAATCTTGGCTCTTACTGTGGTACAAGCCCCAAACAAGAACAATTTTTAGACATTAGAGTTCATTGTAATAAGGCTGTACTTCATTGACCCTCACATCACTGAAGGATTTTACCTTCATTGTAGCTAAGCTGAGAGTTAACAGTTAAGCTGTGCTAAGGAATTAATTGTAGGCACGATTTTTGGATACAGACTTCCTGCTATGGTCAAAACTATTTGACTTGAGTGAGTGACTTTATCCTCAGATCACAGAGAACAGGCTACATTCATTTAAGAAATGATGTGTGTATTAAGATAGTCTATCCATACAGTCATTCACCAACTGTTTCAATGAACAATGGTTCTGCTTGGAGGGTGGCATAGACATTAGGTGTGGCTAAGAATCTGTTTCATTGGCTGTGATAATTTGTAAAAGCGTTTATCTCAGAGAAAGAGTAACTTATAGAGTCCTCTTCTTCAAACTTGATACAAGAGCTACAAATGTCAAGCAAAACATTCAGTCTCACTCTTTGTTGTTCTCTTTCCTACAAGCCACCTCCCAAGTTAGTTGTCTATATCTCCCTTGAGTATGTAAATACTTTTGAAATATATAAGCTGTCTTGAAAACCATAGTATAGTGTAAAAACATGAAGTAAACAATACTACTAATAGAGAGACTGAGATAGGAGAAGCAAGATTTCAAGACCCTTATGTTGTACACAGAAAGACACTGTCACAAACAAGCTGAAAGTATATATAGATTGTACAATATTGGATCTATTTCTCCAATTACCAAATTAGAGAGACCATTGAATGACAATCAACAAATTTCTACTTCCTCATATTTTTGGATTTCAATCAATTAGGATATGTTGGTAATATTAATTTTCATATTAAGATATTTAGAAAAGGTAATTGTCACTTCCTGCTGTTTTTATTGTAAGAGCTGGAATTGGATTTGTGTGGATTTGTTGAAAGATTACTTTTTTGCTTCTTCTAGGGTGTAGTTTTGCTCATGTTGATGTTTTCTATTTATTATCCTTTGTAGAGCTGGATTTGTGGAAAGATATTGTGTAAATTTTGTTTTATCATGGAATATCTTGTTTTCTCCATCTATGATAATTGACAGTTTTGCTGGGTATAGTAGTCTGGGCTGGCATTTGTGTTCTTGTAGGATCTGTATGACATCATGTAGGATCTTCTAGCTTTCATAGTCTCTGTTGAGAAGTCTGCTGTAATTCTGATAGGCCTGACTTTACATGTTACTTGCCTTTTTCCCCTACTGCTTTTAAAATTCTTTCTTCGTTTAGTGCATTTGGTGTTTTTATTATTATGTAACAGGAGGAATTTCTTTTCTGGTCCAGTCTATTTGGAGTTCTGTAGGCTTCTTGTATGTTCATGGACATCTCTGGTTAGGGAAGTTTTCTTCTATAATTTTGTTAAAGATATTTACTGGCCCATTACATTGGGAGTCTTCACTCTCTTCTATACCTATTGTCCTTAGGTTTGGTCTTCTCATTGTATACTGGATTTCCTGGATGTTTTGGGTTAGGAGTTTTTTACTTTTTGCATTTTCTTTAACTGTTGTGTCAATGTTTTCTATGGTGTCTTCTGCCCCTGAGATTCTCTCTTCTATCTCTTGTATTCTGTTGGTGATGCATCTATGACTCCTGATTTCTTTCTTAGGTTTTGTATCTCCAGGGTTGTCTCTCTTTCTGATTTCTTAATTGTTTCTATTTCCATTTTTAGATTCTGGATGGCTTTGTTCATTCCCTTCACCTGTCTGATTGTATTTTCCTGTAGTTCTTTAAGGAATTTTTGTGATTCCTCTTTAAGAGCTTCTAGCTCTTTACCTGTGTTCTCCTATATTTCTTTGAGGGTACTATTTATGTATTTCTTAAACTCCTGCATCATCATCATGATAAGTGATTTTAGATCAGAATCTTGTGTTTCCTGTGTGAAGTGTCCAGGACATGCTGTGGTGGGAGAGTTGGGTTCTGATGAAGCTAAGTAACCTTTTTTTGTGTTGTTTATTTTCTTATACTTGGCCCCTGCCATCTGGTTATGTCTAGTGCTACCTGCCCTTGTTAAATCTGACTTGAGTCAGTCCTTCTTGTGATCCTGGTTGTATTAGAACTCCTTGGAGTCAGGCTGTCTCTGTGATCCTGTGACTCTGGGATTGTTAGAGCACCTGGGAGTGGAGCAGCTTCCTCTGGGTGTTGTGGGACTAGCTTCAGAGCTTGCACCCAAGGTCCTCTCAGGACATCAGCCCAGAGATACCAGAAGGAACCTGAGCCACTCTGTTGACAGACTTCCTGTGTGTCTGGTCCCGCAGGTCCCAGTTATTCCTGGTGTTGGGACAGATGTTGGGTCCTCGTCACCTCTGATCTTGAGAGTGTGAGAGCACCTGGGAGTGGAGCTTCCTCTGGGTGTTGTGGGACTGGTTGCAGAGCTTTTGCACAAGGTCTGCTCAGGACACCAGCCCAGAGAGGCCAGAAGGCCAGGATTTCTATATATAGATGTGCATGATTACTTAATGACCATCTTCCACTCTTTTTGACACATTGCTCTTGGGGATATATTTGAAATTTGGCTTGGAAAATACACTAGTATTCAGAACTTTAAGACCATGATTTTGTTCACTTGAAAGCTCTGAAAATTGAAGTTAGATATAGACCATGTCAGGCCAGTTTTCTAACCTTGGTTTAAATGAATTTCTGCTGGGAATCTTACAATCTAAGACAACTATACTTGTGTGCATCTATCCTAATGTCTGTAAGTCCAGGTGAGCATAGTAATGAATTGTCTAATTCCGTAGTAAGCCTAGCACCAGTTCTGTAATGGCTTTCATTTACTCTCGGCACTTTTTTTTCCAGAGTCCAATAGTGTTTTTATGTTCATGGATTTTTCATTTTGCTCAAACAAGTCGTTGATCATTAAGTTCAACTGTTCCCAATTACTACATTACACCAAGTGTCACGTCTTAGTGAGTGGAGAGGGAGGGGTGCTTAAACTGCTGTGGAAAAGAACTACCTGACAACTTATTTAACATAAGATTCAATAAATACAGAAAATGAACAAGGAAACTGATGATCCATTTTTTTTTTTTTAGAAAGTAGAATGACACAACGTTTATGTGTTATCTGTGTTAAAATACAGAAGCTGTTCATTCCATTGATATTTAACAAAAGATAGATAAGTATGACTACCATATCTATTTGAAGATGAGGAGGAGGCCAAGGAGGTATATTAGCAGGTAAAAGGACATGTTACCAACACTAGGTTTGATCCCTGAGACTCCCATAGTTAAAGAGAGAACAAACAAAAACCCACACATATATACACTCATACACAAACACACACACACACACACACACACACACACACACACATATGCAAGCATGCACCATTACTAAATTTAATAAAGAGATAAAGATAATCAGGCTATAGCTAATTTGAATATTTGTGTTCTATGTATGAATATTATAATAGAAATAAAGGCGTCTTGTTTGTAGAAGTCAGTAGATTTATCAGTACTTATCTCATTAACACAGTCAATGACACCAAGTTAAAGGTATATTTTAACTTATATTTCCTCATAATATGCCTCTAGTTTATTCATTATTGGGTCTGTATTCTACAGTGAGGTTGAGATGTTTAGATCAAAATCCACTATATTATTATTTATTATTGCTGTTATTATTATTATTGCACTAACATGTCTGAAATTCTGTAACTCTCCAGTTGTATTTTTGCTTCTTCCAATATTTTCTGGCTGTTTCTATAGTTCATCTGCTGTGTCCTAGCCCCAGTTACTCCTGCTAATTGTTAGTTGTTTCCTTTATCTGCAGTGTAGGCAGTGGCATGGTTGTGCCAGTTTTTGCAAGAGCAGACCATTATTTGTCCAGGTCTGCCAAAAAAGTTTGTCCTTTTGTTCTTTATGACTATGCTTTTCAGGTTTAAGAAAAACCGTATCGCTTTCCAAGTAGCTGCTTTAATCTTGTAGGTGGACTCTCATGCCACTGTGCTCATTTTTGTGCATTATTTTAACACCCTGTAATATGCTTATGCTTACTTCTGTTTCATCAAAATTATTTCATTTTCTTTACCCTGTTTCCAATCCTCAGTGATGTGACTGTTTTTCTGGTGTACGGATCTATGTAGAATATTTTTGGTAATTCTTACAATGAAAATATTGAAATGAATATAAATGCCATCTAAATGTATTCAGTGATATTGTAAATTAGGACGCAATAGTGAACTCACTTTTAGTTTACTTGTGTGTTCATACATGTTCATGTGTGTTTTTCGAGGTGGTGCTTACCTGTAAGTACACTTCTCGAGGCCAGAGGTTAATTCCAAGTGCCCTCCCTCTATCACTCCACACCTAATTCTTTGAGACAGAGTTTCTTACTGAGCCTAAAGATGTTTCAGCTGACCAGATTGGTCAATAATCCCTCAGTGGATCATTGTGTCTCTATTTTCCTAATCCCTGTGCTGAGGCAAGAGATGTGCTCTCTTGTGCCTAGATTTATATGTGCACTGGAAAACTGCACTTGGATATTCTGATTTGTGCAGGTAGCATTTTTTCCAGGGAACTATCTCATAACCCCTTACTTTGCCTTTTAAAAAGAAATAGGTATTATATAGTATGGAAAGAAGGTTGGAAAATAGATATATTTGGTGAAGCTGGAGCCCCACAGCAGATGTGTTCCTAGTTGACAGAAGAGGAGATGTCAAACTGGAGGTATTTGGGAATTATATTATTTTCCTCACTCCTTCCTGTACTGAAAAAAAGCCCAGCAGAGGTAAGATCATAAATGAGCACCTGACAGAGAGGTGCCAAATTTGTCACAGCAAGCTCACCAGCAGTTATTTACTTTGGTGTGAGTTTTGATAACTTCTGCATGTTTGCAAGAGAGCAATTTGAAAGCTACTACATCTTTAATATATCAAATACATTAAAATCCTAATCTTAGGAGATAAATGTGAACACTTGGAGCTCAAATGGCAATCCATTAAGTTTCCTTTACACAGCCTGCTTACTGAGTTGAAGATTATGTATAAATTATTACAATTATGCCCAGACTAAGTTCAAGTGAGAAATGAAAGGGTAATGACTGTTTATTGTTCACCATCAATGTGAGTCTCCAGCTCACGCCAGAGGATTATCATTATGTGCAGAAAAGCTTATCTTATTTGTATTTCTAAGTCGTAACTGTCTTTTGAAAACATTCTATACATAACAACAAACACAATAAGAATAAGCAAGATAGATACTGAAAGCTTACCATGTCTTGATCAGTAGTCAAGGTGGGTACTGTTTTTCTGGTGTACGGATGGGATGATGATTCTGCTTTGTTTCTTTGTGAGTGTATAGTTAGGGTAGAAACAGGGGCATTTCACATGTACTCCAAAAACCGTACAACACACCATGCCAGTGTTTGCCTTTTCTTGTACTAAAATGCTAAATAACATGAAATTTCAAACGAGAAGATCTTTTTCATACTCCAGAATAAAAGAAAATGGAATACTTTGAAATTCTAAATGTCAGGAGTGTCCAGGGGACACCTTTGGTCAACAGCTCAATTACAAATCTCTTCTCTCAGAACCCAGAAAAAAACTGTAGAGGAGGATGCAAAAAGAGTGTAAGAGCCAGAAAGGGTGGAAGACACTCAGTAAACAAAGCTCTCTAAATCAACATGATCACAGTATGTATGAACTCACGGAGACTAAGAACATGCACTCGCCTTGCATGGACCCATACTAGGTGTTTGGCATATATATTATGATTTCCAGTTTAGTGTGGTTGCAGGACTCATGTTGTACTAATGAGTAGGTCCTTCTTATGCCTCTTCCCGTGCTCTTTTCCTTCCCCCCTCCCCTCTGATTCCAATGTGTGACATTGTGCTCCACCTGACTTGGCTTCCTTTTACTTTACTTATT
>JADRCC010571898.1:0-14228 GCA_019843855.1 Hylomyscus alleni
CGAGTTTTGATTCTCAGGATCCACCTATTAGAAGGAGAAAACGAATTATTGCAAGTTGTCCTCTGACCTCTACATGTGTACTGGGGTGTAAGTAGATGAACATCATACACACACACACACACACACACACATATAAATAAATGTAACGAAACCTTTGAAGTTCTAAGATATCAAAGTCATCTCACTACAGAAGACAAGGGTTCAGATGTTTGACCGAAAGGGCCGCCATGGTGGTTAATCTGGATATCAAGCCCATTTGGGGTTTGTGGAAAGTGACAGGGGTTTCAACAGCATAAAGGGTTTCTTGCTTGCTCTTGAAAACACTTAAAACTGTTGGAAAATGCTTGCGCTACCGACTCCTCGCTCACGCAAGCCTCCAGGGATTCTCAGGGTTGCTGCTTAAAATTAGCATCAGTTTCAAAAACCCAAGCCCAAACTTAGGTTGATTTTCAGTTTGTACTTGTAAAATAATACTTGGTTTTGTGGAGTCAAATTTACTTACTGTTACTCTTGCAAAAGCCAGAGCGAATGGAAGCTTGCCAGCGACACAGAACTGAAAGCAGGCAGAGATTTCAATAGCTGTGGAGGATTATCATTAAGTGGAAAAGGTGTTTTCCAGCCAAGTCTGCCCCTGTGTTAGGTCTGCCTTCAGTCACCTGGGCTTTGTCTATGCACTGACTCATTTTTTTTTTTTTTTGTTTTTCTATTGACAATTTGCCTTTTGTGTAAAGCCTTGAATGTGAACTGCACCCTGAATCAACTCATTAGAGACAAACCGTATCAAAATATCTCAGTAAGAAGGGGTTCTTAGTCCAAAGATGGGTCTATTTTCATTTCCCCTCACCGGGCACCCTCTCTCCAGGGTCTCATGTACAGCAGACTGTATAGCATGGAATGACCTTGAACTTCTGATCCTGCTGCCTCCAACTTCTGAAAGCTGGGATTACAGGCATGTGCCACCATGCCTGGGGTTATGCAGTGCTGTAGGTGGAATGCAGGGCACCTTAGATAAGCTCTCTACCATCTGTGGGAAATCTTAATTTTGAATACTCATATTCGTCAACTATTTCCCCTTTTGTGTCCAGTGACCGTATTGGGACTGTCTCTGGATCATTTTAATCCCATTAAGTGAATCCAGTTGGCTGTGGCTGTTAGTGGTTTTTTCTCACAATACGAGTGACTGGAATTTTATTGTCCTTAAATGTTTATGAGGGTGAGTACTTTTCCTGGCAAATTTATTAGTTCTGCTGTAATGATGAGTTCTTAGAATTTCAACCTACCAATTCTAGCATCAGCCACGTAATCAGAGCTCTGCACTTGGCCCACTATTTGCTTCCCCTGAAAGCTTCTAGTCTTCAAAGAACTCTGGTTTTGACATATTAAGCCAAACTCCTGATTCACTTTGATCACTTTCGATGTTCAAGGTAATGGATAGATTTGGCCTGAATCATTTCTTGAGAACTTAACGGCTAATAAAACATTTGCCTTTTCCCCCCCAGTTTAACTCACAATGAAATGCAATAATGCAGTTTTAATGAGTTACTCTCCTCCCATGTCAATTGATCAAGTGTTATTTTTTGCTCTATTTGCAGTTTTCAAAAGCTAACAACAGTGTTTCTCAAACTTTAATGCACAATTGAATTCCCTGCACCCTCGGTAAAATGCAGACTCTGATCCCACTGGTCTGGGTGGGCCTATGGTTTTTAACAAGTTCCCAGATGTTGATGCTACTGGCTTCAGACCTTGCTTTCAGTAGCAAATGATTACATTTCCATTACTTTAATGCAATGTGCTGTGGATTTCGGATACTAATGCAATGATAATATTATTAGCATGAATAATTTTATATACATTAATATTGAAAAAAAAATTCCCTTTTCTGCCAACCTCTTGGCAGCTTGAGTAGGTTAAGGTCTAGGCAAAGGTCTCAAAGGCTGCATTGATCTCTTCTAAGATTGGTGCTGCTGATCGTCTAAGTCCCTGGGGTCTCATTTCCTGACATTCCCACCAACCTAATGCCATCACACTGGGGCATGTTTTTGCCCTTTGATGCTTTGACAGACACACTCAGACTATATCTAAGCCACGGCAGTGTGTACACATCTCTCCAAACCGCCCCTTGTCACCCCCTCTCTTCAACCACCGACCATCAGCTCCACCAACCTGTTTACCCACGTCTTTCTTTGGAAACTGAGTTTTCTCAGTTAGCCATCCCTCCCTCACTGTACCTCCCTCAGCATGTGAGGTATTTCCATTCAATATCGTCGTCACCTGTAGAGGCTCCAGTACCTGTTATACACTTTTCAGGGTGTGTCTGAGTGTGTTATCAGGCATTTGAACCTAAAAGCTAAATTCCAATTGTGTAAGGAAAGGCTGCAACTTGTATTAAGAAATGTTCCAGAAGTCCTGAAGCAGAGTCTCTGAGGTGCTAAAGGGAAAAGAAATGGCTGGAGGTCAGGATGAAGAAATCAGAATCCACAATTCCCTGTAGAATAATAAAGACATCACTTAATGTCAAGGCTGTGTTTTCAATTGAGACAGGAATTATTACAACCCACTAGATTGCATGAATTTTGGATCAACTTTTTTATTTCTATTCTATAGTCTATTTAGTTAGTGCTACATCTAATTTCCAACACTGGAGCCCAGTTCGTGGAGCTCATAATTTCTGAAATGCCTGGACTCTGCATTCTATAAACTCGGGCCAGTGGTGCCTACTGATATTTATTTTTATGATGATCTTAAGCTTTTTTTTTTTTTTATATCATGTTTCACTTCCTTCATTTTTTTTTTTTTGGCTTCAAACTTGTTTTGTTCAAATACATTTAGAATAAGCTAGACAGAGACACCTGGAAATGGGTCGGGAAGATGTAGTCGTAACTCTGCAATAATATTACATGCATGCATTTAGAGCCTTTCAGTTTAGAGAGCATTTATTATCTCTAGCATATGACTGGAAAGGAACTTCATTGCTGGCCGTGGGAGTCCTTTAACAGGCATCCTTAGCTGGGGAGCAAAGCAGGTTATTTATGATATTTGATGAGCCTGAACACGAGCCCCAGTTTTCAGACCTGGGGTGGAAAGCATGCCCTAGTTAAGATGTAAGACAAAGGGCCTGGTGTTGGGGATGGGACTATTCTTCTCTACATTATCACTGATTTACCATTACCTTGGAGGACAGAACTAGCAGAATAGAGATTTCCTAGTGCTAAATTCTCTAGTGACACAGACCACCTATCTAGAAACACCTTGCCCACTACATCTGCCCAGCCTGTGAACAATGATTGAGAGTCTGTAGTCTCCGCATACAGGGTGCCTCTTGATGGGAAGAAGTCCCTAAACCCTTTACCTACCGAAGACCCACCAATCTGCTAAGTTAGTCTTCTTTAAATCTCTCACTTAACATGTATGCACTCATTTTCTTTGTTTTGAGGTCAATCCAAAGACCACATATATTTACATTTAAGGACTGCAATCAAAATTTAAGTTGTTGCTGAAGATAAGCAAGGGGAAGGGGTTAGAGTAACAAAGAGAATTGGAGAAGTGGCTTCATCTACTCTAGTTAGAACTCTCCCACTTAAGACAGCATGCTGGCAAGCACTGAGGTATCATACAACCATGTGGTCACTGCTTGATGTTCTTAAGCGGCATGAAAGGAGGGTTTCTGATCTCTCAGTCCTCATCACATTGTTTACACAGGATAGTATCCTAAGAAGCTACCCGAGATGCTGTGAAGCTGTGGCACCAAACTAATGCATTTACTCCTTGATACAGCTTTTACCAGGTACCAGGAAGGTGGCACAGGCAAGCTACAGCCCAGCCTAGCAAGGCAGTTATGCAAAGTCTTTCAAAATAAAGGGTTCCAGGCAGTATACACCAGCTGATATGAGGCCCCCAACACGCATACAGTAAAGGACTGCCGGGTCTGGGTTCAGTCAGAGAAGATGCACCTAACCTTCAAGAGACTGGAGGCCCCAGGGAGTTTAGAGGAACAGTCGGAGGGTAGACTGAGAGGGGAATAAAATATGGAGTTTAAAATAACAAAAAAGAAAACAAAACAAAAACAAAAACCAAAAAACAATGAAGCCAAGGAGGTTTGGTAGCTGTTTGAATAGCTATCTTCAAAAACATTGATTTCATGGAAGGTCTTTTGTTTCTTGTCCCCAGATCCTCTTGTTTTCGTTTATATTCTAATTGGCAGGCAAAAGGGTAAATATTGCTTATCAAACTTGTGGATAGTATTGTTGGAGGTATGGCTGCTATTGTGGGGTTGGTTGGACTAGCCTAGCAACTTTTTGTTTTGTTTGTGTTTTGTTATTGTTATTGCTGAGACAGTTTCTCATTATGTAGGTCTGGGTGTCCTGGAACTCACTGTGTAAATCAGACTGGCCTCAGATTCAGAAGAGATTCACCTGCCTCTGCCTTCCAAATGCTGGGGTTAAAGGTATCCATCACTACGTCTAGCTCAAAGGGCAAATCTTATGTCAGATACTAAAAACAACTTTCCCCCAGTTATGAAGCAATTTGCTGAAAGCGAGTTAATTTCATGTTAGTTTTCTGTGAAGCTGATCTGAGTGGTCATGGGGGACTGCAAAGCCCCAAAGGGAACACAAGAATAAGTGAAGATTGTAAGCAATTGCTAATGCAAACTTGGATTCCATTTAGAACATTGAGATCAAAGGAGACTCTAGCTACAACCCCTCCCTTGCATCAGATCAGATATGGAAGTCTGTAACAAGCTTTGAGCATTGTGCGGTAAGTGTAGTTATTGATGGGTTTGGCAATGAGGGTGGTGAAAGGACTTCTAAGTTTTGTCTAATCATGAGCTTCAGGATGTTGCAGATGTGGCCTTGAGCAGAGTTGTCTCAAGGGAGAAAGCTTATTTCATGTAGAGGAAATGTTGTCAACTTGAGACAGGGAGCTAAGTTCCTTGGGGTTTCAGGAAGGAACTAAATTGGCTAAGAAAAGGACATGGAGGGGTCAGAGAGACACAACCAAAGGATGGCTGCCTTTAGGTTTGGCTTGTCTACGCATGAAAGCATATCTGGAGATTTTTATGAGGAAGAAGGAGTGGGGACACCCTGCACTACATATTGGACTGCATTGACCAGCAGAGGCTGCTCCAGCCGGAGTTCTGCCACACATCCTGGCACACGAGTAGCATGGAGAAGTGTTAGCTGAAGCCAGCTGGCTTCAGTTATTATATTGGGGAGGCTCAGGCAGAAGGATTGTCATGAATTTTAGGGCAGCTTGGACTAGAGAGTGAGACTTTAAAAAAATAAACCCACAGCCAGAGCTATAAAGAGAAACCCTGTCTCGAAAAACAAAAAACAAAAAACAAAAAAACAAAAAAAAAATAAACCCCACAAAAAGTGTTTATTGAATAAGAATTCTTTCCAATTCTGGTAATTCATAATTTTATGACAACCATCCATGAGAAGGATTAAATGATTAGCAATCTTTAGAATATTTTAGAATAAATTAAAAAAATTGTCTTTAAATAGAGCACTCTGGCTTTATATATAATATTTAAGATAAATATAATGTTTTGAAATGCTTATATATATTCAAGCACATTAACATTATACTCTGATGTAGATCTTTCATTTATGTGAAATCTAGAACTATATCAAATATATACAGATAGAGACTAGGCAGGTCAGTTCAGCGGTTAGAGCTTTAAAGCATGTGCGATAAGATGAAAACCTGAAAGCTGCTGTGCACAGTAGCCATGGCTAATACTACTCAGCTGCAGATCAGAAGTGTGCAGATGTGTGTAGATGGAGGCACTCTGATGGTTTAGAAGAGGGCATAAAGAAACCACTCACTCAAGATCGGAAGCCAGGCATCACTGTGGATAGGAACTTTGCATCTCTGCTATAGGCATGTGTAACTGAATAATACTCCCCTCCCCAAGTGCCTAGGTGGGCAAATATCTTATTACACTTGCTAATTTTTTTCTATAGAGATATTCTTTGGGGTTTAGTGTAGTATGGCACACACACATACACACACACACACATACACACACACACACATACACACACACACACACACAAAATCCACTGGTTTGCTTTAGAATAAAATTAATGTTATCTATGAATTCTTAGGGTTGACTAGATTAAAGTAACTTTTAATATAATGAACACTGAACTCTGAAAATGGTTCTCTTGGCTTAGACAACTTAATAGCGGATCAATTTTCATTGAAAAGTCAGATTCACTATGGCTTAAGTTAATATAGATTTAATTGATATTTATTAAGGTAAAATATGACTCTATTCAAGTTTATAGTAAAGTCGATCTTTGGTTTTATTTGCAGTTTAGCCAATTTTTAAAAGTCTGCTGTAAACTGTTTACGCTGATGTCAATGAGCTCCATAAGTGTTTATTAAGCATCTTCTATAAACTGGACAATGTTGGGCTATGAGAGGAATCATAAGTTAAGACATGGTTTATAAAGATGTGCAATCTGGGGCTTGCTGAGACGGCTTCATTGCTAGAGCATTGCCACACAGGCACAAGGACCTGAGCTGATTCTCCAGGACCCATGGCAAGTGTTAGAGTTGGTGCTTCTAACCCCAGTACTGGGGAACATACGCAGATCCCAGGAGTCTACTGCCCAGCCAGCCTAACTTAACTGGCAAATTTCAGGTCCCAGTGAGAGATCCTGTCTCAAGAAAACAAGGTGGATTGCTCATGAGGAACGATAGAGAAACATTTCCTCTGGCTTGTATACACACACACGGGTACAAGCAAAATATGTTGTCAGGAAGTTTACCATATCACATTAATTATATTTCTTTCCACCTGTTCTCTAAACGCAGGCAACCGTTTTCCTCTGCATGTCACTTGATAACAGGCCATGATTATTTTCTGTTACTTCAGGCACAGGTTACTTGGACAGGACTCAGCTTTCTTTTGATTTCCTCTGCACACTTTCTTAGGACCAGGGCTTTAAAAATGAGACCTGTAGGTTCAGGTATTTCACACAGAAGTAGGGGGTTTTGCTTCAGTTTCCCCCAATTGCTATGATATTCAAGGATGGTGACTATGACTATAAAACCAACAGAGGACGAACCACTTTTTAAGTGTGTGTGTGTGTGTGTGTGTGTGTGTGTGTATGCATGTATGTTCACTTATGCATACCATAGTGTATGTGAGGTCAAAGGACAGGAAAACAACCTAGGATGTCTTCAGGTGTCAGTCAGTCCTCTCCTCCTACCTTATTTGAGACAAGATCTCTGGTTCATTGGTGCACATACCGGCCTACTGTTCCTCATGCTTCTTGGGGGAGGACCTTTTCTCTTTGCCTTTTCCCCACGAGACCATCTTCCAACCCACAGCGGTACTTTAACCCCTACACTAAAGCCACTGGGGACCCTGGGCAGTCCACACACCAGAAGGCCTTAAAAGCCTGCTGCTAATTATGGTTTTGTATTTGCAAAGTTCTAGTGGTAGACAGCTCCAAGCCCTGAGCACGGTGGCCTGAGGTACAGCTGGAAGGATCAAGGCACGCAGTGGATAAGCAACAGAGCTGTGTGAGTTCCCACACAACTCAGTTCAGTTTAATGAATATATTTAGAACACATTTTTAAATTTTATGTAGATGTATGTTTTGCCTGCCTTGGATGCCTGTGTACCATGTGTGTTCAGTGCCCAGTGAGGCCAGGAGAGGGCACCTGATCCCCTGGAACTGTAGTAAGAGCGATTAGTCACCGTGTGGATGCTGGGAATCCAATGCCCAGTCCTCTTGAAGAGCAGCAGCAGCCAGTGCTCCTAACTGCTGAGCCATCTCTTGAACCCCCAATCCATGAGTATTTAGTAAGAACTCTCTATGTACCAGCTATATGTTCCAAACTGGGTTTATGTGACTCTTTTGTTGTTGTTGAGACAGGGTTTTTGTTGTTTTTTGAGACAGGGTTTCTTTGTGTAACAGCTCTGACTATTCTGGAATTTATTCTGTAAACAAGGCTGGCATTAAATCCACAAAGGTCTGGCTGCCTCCTGCCTCCCAAGAGCTGGGATTAACAGCATATGGCACCATGCCTGGCTGATTTTATTTCTTTTAAGTAGAAAAAAAGTCAGAAGTTAACTCCAGTCATTTAACAAACAAACACCGTAGAGAATTTATTTAAATTTTTAACACTAGAATAGGGAATGGGACATAACAGCACTCAGCAGGTCTCCCGGGTACCAGGCTCAGCTTGGATATGGAAAGGTGGTTCCACTGAGGTTTGGCCACTTCACTGTTCCCTTAACTCCTGAATGCTCCTTTTAGGGAGAGTACCAGAAACTGCCCATTGCCTCTTCATGTCTGTCCTGTCTGTTAGTAACAGGTCTTCAGATGGGCTACGTGCCTAGGTAAAAGGCAGTGCCTTCTAGGCTAGTTTGCATTTGCATCAAGGTGTGGCCACCGATGTGCAGGTGGCCAGTTGTTCATGGAACTTCAGGAAAGGCTCTCTAAAAAGAATCAGATAGACAGGATGATCAGCTTTTGGTGTTCTGCTTCTCTCTCTATTTCTTCCTGGAATTTGGACCTCGGTCAGCATCCTTTGACCTGGAGGTTGACAGCTGTGGTTTACAAAAGCTGGCACGGAAAATCCAAAGGATGCTGAGGCTACTCTGGTACTCAGCATCCTAATCCTAGGTCCTCCGAGGATCTGCAAGCTCAGCTCTGGGCTGTGTTCCTCATTCACACTCATGTTTTGTAGGAGGTAGGTTACTATTTACACAAGAAGCCACTGTCATAGGTCCTGGTTGCAAGCAGCTGAGTAACAATAAAGGGGGTTCTATTGATCGTGCCCACCTTTCCTGTGATCCCTCTGCATCCTTCCTCTGCACTGATTCCTCTGCATCCTTCCTGACCTCAAGTTTCATTATTTTCTCTGTGTGCATCCTTTTGCCTTCTGTTTCTATGACTGGCTGTCCTCCGATGCTGCACATCCTTCATTCAAATCTAAGAGTGTGATCTAATGGGTTCAGTTAATTCCTGTGTCTGTGCTAAGACCCTTTCGAAGTACCTGATCAATAATTAAATAAAAATCAAGTACCTGCTCACTACTGACTCGTGGTCTTCCCCTCAACTGTTTCCTTTTCATATACTGCCAGTAACTTTACCAGGAGATGTGTCTGGCTTTAAGAAATAAGTATTGGGGGTGGGGGTGGGGGTGGGAAATCAGCCTCGTTACCAAAGAACTGTTGCTCATGTTATTAGCATTTTAAAGGTTATAACAAATTTATGTTTATTATAAAATACATTACACGTAGGTGGAAATGCTTTGTAATAAACACACAGGCCTATTTTCTAGATTCAAAAAAAAAATTTAAAGGTGAATCTTACATCTGGTAAAAGACTACATACTATATTTAGAGAACCGTAAGTGTCTCGAACTTACTCTGTTCAGAATATGCCCTGAACTGCATGTAAAGAAGCCAAACCCTTGTGCATCTCCCCTGATCCATACGAACATATAAGCACAGGCAGCCTTGTCTCCCTATGTGGCTTGAATGGGAGCACGCCCTGAAATGAGCTCTGCGTCTTGCTTTCTCTCACCAACTTCTTTGTTGTGAAGAACGTTCCACATTAGTGCCTGCCTTAGTGGTTCTGCTGTGAGAAAATGCTATCACCAAAAAGGACTCGGGAAGGGAAATGTTTATTCTAGCTTACAATTCTCAGGTCACACGGTATCACTGAGGGAAGTCAGGGCAGGAACTCCAGGCAGGAACCTGGAGCAAGATGCTGAAGCAGAATCTATGGAGGAGTGCTGCCTAGTGCTCATGGCTTGCTCAGCCTTCTTCCTTATATAACTCTGGACCACCAGCCCAGGCATGTCACTACCCACATGGGCTGGACCCTCCCCCATCAATAATCATCCCAGAAAATGTCCCCCAGGTCTTTCCACAGGCCAGTTTAGTGGGGGTCATTTTTTTCATCTCTTCCTAAATGACTCTAGCTTGTGTCAAGTTGATGAGAAACTAGTCTAAACAATGCCTATTAGCTGTTTTAATGTGAACTTAGTCTGTTGGCCTCATCACATAGAGATTCTTTCTTAGACTAATTTCAATACAAATTTTCACTGCAAAGATGAGAACATTGTGTCCCTTCAAGGAGTTATGAGTTGCTCAATGTTTCAGATCCCTTGATTTTTATTCTGTAGGCTTTCCATGTCAGCATGCTACATAGGAATGTACATGTGAGTACACACTAATACATTTGAGCATCTTGGGCCAATGAGTTAGCTGATATGAAATAGCTCATATCATACCAGGTTTCATTTTGAAGGCCTAACAAGAGTTATGGAGAGCCTTCAAGAGTAAAATAAGTTGCTAAGTTTCTATTCTCTGAGTCTAGAACAGTTGACCTTCTCTGAATTGAAAGGTACTTTGTGAAATGTTTGGGGTGGGGCAAGCAAACTGAGGTTGGTTACTGGGTAGTCAGGCATAGCTGCTTCAGAGGTAGTAGAACACATACATGACTGTGTGTGTAGTCCTGTAGGCTTAGTGTCACAATACCTGGATTTGCGGACAAAACTTTCCAGGCAGCCTGGTTGGCATTACACTCCTAGTGTTAAACTATACCATAGGCCACCTTTATTTCACTGTGACTCCTCAACCTATTGAAAGCTGTTCCTCTCTCATTTGGGAAGTACTCAATTAATCTGACCATGGAACAAGAAGTCATCGGAGCCTCCTTCACCTGTGTGGTGGCACTGAACTGAGGGAAGCACCCTTAAGCACCTATATTTAGAAGATAGGCTCACTGCTTTAAATTTACCACCTCTGATAACCTTGACTTGGAGGTGGAAGACAATGTTAGGAAGCATTGTAAGCCTGGTGGGACTGGTGGTCTTTGTTCTGTACGAAGTTTGGGACTGAGGGCCAAGGGAACATTCATAGGGACCCTGTCTGTGGTCAAGGGTGAGTCTTTTCTTGGCCCTAGAAGAACCTGGGATCTTGTTGCTTTCCTTCTGCCTCTGTGTAGCAAAGGATCTATCTCCGTAGGGCTCCCATTTCACATCCTGTGCAGAATGGGGAGGCATGTTTCCAGCTGGGTATTCTGGAGGCAGACTAAAGAGCTTCTCTAGAGCCGTTCTTGTTCCATGCTGTGATGAGGGTGTCTTCCTTTCAAGCTTGGTTATTTGGGGGAAGCACTGAGAAAGTCAAACTTACCCTTAGGTTTTCTCCTTTTCTCTGATGGATTCCTGAACTTCTGCCTCTAGCTTTTGTATGGAGTCAGCATCCTTAGAAAAAGTAAACCATGCCAGTCCTGGGCAGACTCTATATTAGAGACAGTATCATGTGCTGAAAGAACATTTGAAATGAGACACTAACAAGCTGGACCAATCCAGAGGAGAAAGTATACAAATGGCAAAGTCCTAGAACATCTCCTGGCAAGTGAACCTAACAGCGCTCTGCTTATAACTGAAGACTTCCCTGAGAACAGAACGAACTTCTCATTTCATAGAATGGGATGTGAAGGTATTGGTAGAAATTATAAAGAAAATCTTTCCGATCTCAATACTTTCCAAAAGGGGGATTGATGGACTAACCAAAATGATTTACTGTAGGTGCATACTGGTTGCAGTTCCTGCTCTGGGAAAGAAGTCAATCAGTCATTAAGAACTGTAGGTCATCAGTTTTGCCAAGCAATCCTCTCAAAGCTCTTCTTGGGACTGACTTCTGGAAATTCTGATTCAACAGCTTGGGGAATTGAGACATGGTGTTTCTGGAGACATCTCCAGTTGATTCTGATAAGTCTCCAATTCATGTAAGCCTCATTCAGCATAACAGTGAATGAAATCCTGTCACAACTTGCATGGTTTGGGTCCTTGAATTCTGACTAGAGGTAGCAAGGGCATGGAGAAATGACAGACACACAGTTATACCTACAGAAAAGCTGGGATCAGGTAGGGGTTGTGTGCTTTGATGAAGGGACATGCTATAGTCCACAATCTGGAATGTCAGCATGTTTATTACTTACAGCACAGGGGGGATGAGTTAGCTAGCTTTGGTAGGAAGTGTCTGTTGGTGAGCTGTCTCAGGCTGCAAATATCCAGGAGGAGGATGCTGCAGTTGGTAGTTTGTACACAGTGTCCATGCTCTTGCACTAAGACCCCCGAACAAAGCTTTGTAATACCTATTGGTCCAGGTTTACCAATTTTCTATGGTTCCAAGGTTTTGAGGTCCTGGGCATGGCCATGTTCATGTCAAGAATACATATTCCCTCAGGTCTCCACTGCCTCTGCCCCCTATATATCCTTTTTATTTCTTAGATGTTTGGGATGGATCTCTATGACTGGTCCAGGGGCAGTTTGCTGCTATGTTCAAGACAAGACTGTCAAGGAAGAACATAGCAGCTCCTATGTCCAACAAAACTAAAGGAATGTTTTAACAAGTCAAAGGAATGAGAGCCCTGAAGCTCATCAAAGGTTATTTTTGCAATATTAGCATGAGAAATTGAGTGCTCACATAGGAAAAGGAAGGAGGCTGAGAGCCAGGATCTCTTGGGAGGTAAATGTGGTGCCAAGAGGAGAAAAGGGAAGCCAGTCTAGGCATTGGCCTTGACTCTTGCTCAGAGCTGAGTATAAACTGAATTATAAATTCATGTTAAAAAAAAAAAAAACAACCCCATTCACTCAGGTCACTAGACCTGATGAAAGACACACAATACACATATTTTATTTACAAGCTCATAGACTGAGCAAGTTTGGAGCTATTCTAACTTATATCCCAACCATGTGTCCCTTGTTACTTGCTGTTTCTCCTGGTTACATACTCATGATCCATCTTCTCTCATGGTGGCATCTTCCTACCTTGGCTTCCTCTCTTCCTGCAATCCTCAGTCAGGTAACTGAAAACCCACCTACCCCTACCAGCCTTTTATTGGCCAATTAACTCGGAGAGTAAGGCTTCATAGCATCACCTGGTGTATGTAAGGGTCTCCTTGCTGGGGTAGCCAGATCTAGGGGTCAGTACTTAGCATTAGAATACACAACAATACCAGGCCAACTCTAAAAGCTGAGGAAGGAGCTGTTTCAGTGTTGAAGCTCAGGAATTATTCTGTGAAGTAGAGAAGAAAAATTGACTTATTCAAAGATAATTCAGGAGATAAGATAGCTCAGTTATAACCCAAAGTGTTCCTGTGTTATACTGCACTGATGTGTCAAGGCCAATCTTCATGTTGTGGTCATGAGCACAGTTTCCTTAGTCCAGTGTGACATTCTCTTTCATGATGTCACATGCATTTTGTATACTCTTGTGCACTATCAGAACTAGAAGGGTCTTTGGATATGTCTTGTGCTTCAAATCATACTGTCAAGGTCACAAAACTTATTAACAGCAGAGTTAGAGGTAGAACTGAGGGTCAAGATGACTTAAATTCTGTTTGATGATATCAGGAGCTATTTTCATGTTATTGTCTAAAGCAACTCATGGCCAAGTCTATTCCTGGTGGAGTGGAGGTGGCGTGGAGGATAAGTAGAAATGGGGAAGGAGGAGATAACCAATACTTGTTAAACAGTTATTTACTACCATTGGCTAATGTCAGTCAGTGTAATATGCCTAGTGCTTAGTGAAATTGTTTCTCATTCTATATCATAAATAAGCTTAATACAGAATTCCATGTCTATAATTACCAGTTCTTTACTGTTTATGATTTTTAGAAACAACTAAAATACATTTAATTATAAAATGCAAAGGATATCAAAGTACTGAATAGCATTAGTCATAAAGGTAAAATAATTTAAAATTCCATACCATCTGTATCAGTCACTTCGTCTCTTCACTGCCACAAAGTACATGGTTGACGCAGCCTAAAGGAGGGAAGATTTATTATGGCTCATGGTTTCAGGGGATTTCAGTTAATCATGGTGGGGAAGGTGTAATGACATAAATGGATAAGTAGACACTGGAGAGTGTAGCTGTGGCTTCTTTCATATGATTCGTGACAGTAACAAAATTATAGCTGTTAAGTAGCAACAAAAATAATGTTATGGTTGGGGTTCACCACAATATGAGGAACATATTCTAAAGTGTTGCAACACTAGGAACGTTAAGAACCACTGTTATACAGTCTTTTTTTTTTTTTTTTTAAGGTTTTTTTCGAGACAGGGTTTCTCTGTGTAGCCTTGGCTGTCCTGGAACTCACTCTGTAGACCAGGCTGACCTAGAACTCAGAAATCCTCCTGCCTCTGCCTCCCAAGTGCTGGGATTAAAGGCATGCACCACC
>JADRCC010571899.1:7914-18038 GCA_019843855.1 Hylomyscus alleni
GTGTGTGTGTGTGTGTGTGTGTGTGTGTGTGTGTGTGTGTGTGTGTGTGCTATATGTGTATATGCATGGGTGTTTGTACCTGATGGGGGCAATCAGGTGACATCAACAGGTTCTTTCTCTGTGCTGCTTCAGCAGGTGTGATCCTTCAGCAGGTGTCTAATGATAGAACATGTGGTGAAGGGAAGAGAGACTGATATGCAGTTAAGTACTCTGACTGAAAAAACACAAGGGTGGGAGCCCAGACTCTAGACCCATACAACAAGCCAGGCGACCTATAAATGTCCATAATCCCAGTTCAAAGATCTAACACTCTCATAAGGCCTTCATATGCACACAAGTATATACAACTACAAATAAGCACATAAGTGTGCATAACACACCAAAACAGATAGACACATAATAAATAAAATAAGTCTTAAATAATTTTTAAAACATACTTTTCTAGAAGTTCCATTCATGAAAACTGTATTAAAGGTTACCTGTACTATTTGAATTTTATTTTCTGTGCCAGTTCCTGAATCAGGCTTGAATTACAAGTCTACATTTGAGATGTTGTCTTTCTGATTTCTACCAAAGCCTCTGGGATCTATAATGGTTTTCAGGGTATCTACCCACTCTTGAGTGCAGTTCAGTGGTATTGGCACCCATCTGCCAGGGAAAATAGGCTTCCATTTGCTGTGATTTATGAACATTTATAATTTACTTATCATAAAGTTCCAGAAGTATTAAAAGACACTGGCCAAGTATATATGGTAAAAACCATGCACACTGGGGATAAATGCCTGGCCATGGTGGCTAACTGTGCTGTAGGGCAGAGTACAGTAGAGAAGTAAAGGGTGGTGTGGTAATTCTCAGAGGAGTCTGAATTTCTGTAAAAAAAACAACATGTTATCATTTCCATCTGCTTATAGAGTGAGTGCTATATGAGAACATGAAAAGTGATAACCATGATGTACAATTACTATAGTTGAGGAAAAAATACCTCAGCACATTTGCCAGTGGCATTACCAATGGATAATCATAAAATGGCTTAGTGTAACGTTCATGATGTCTGCTTTATTCAGATTCTATAAATGTGCTTTTTGTGGTCATGAGTAGCTAAATCCAATACCATGGCAAAGTCCATTCCAGATTAAAAAAAAAATCACATCATGGTACATGAAAATCATCTCACTATGACACAGTGCTAGGTCACAGCTCTTTGGTTCTTTCTTCACACAGAAAGGAGCACATTCATTTACCCATTGGCAGCACCAATGACTATTACAGAGTGGTAGACAGTGTCTCTAAATCACTTCAATAAGCTTGTGGAGTTGCTAAGCAATGTAGGCTCTTCACTGATTTTCTATACAAGTGTAAACATCTATTCTCACACCTGCCAGATTTGCCTTAGGTTCCTAACTAGCCAACCCAGTAACAGTACCCACAGCAAAGCTCAAAACTGACACCCTTCCTTACAAGCCTTCAGGGTACACACTTCATTGTTTACTTACGTTTTTCTTGGTTACCAAGAATCTAGCTATCTTTTTTTTTTTTTTAACATCTCATCACAGGTTTACTCTTTAACATAGAACATTGGTACTCAGGGTGATATCAGCACAACCTAGAAAATTAATTTTCATTTTGCACCCTTCCATCCTGATCACTACCCTTCTCCTCTGAACCGTCCTATGCCCCACAGCAGCAAAATGGGTTTTTGCTTTCACAGAACCTAAAAGTTTCCAAAGGGAAAGCCATTAACTGTTCCATCTCTTAATGGCCTATTAAATAAAGCTACAACAAAAAAAATGCCCTGACCTATGTAAAGAGGTGTAGGAAGACTGCCCAACAGAGGAATCAGAGACTAATTTACTCACTGCATGAACTGTTACTGTCCAAATATAGAAATCAGAAATAAAAAATTATGTAGAAATATTTAAAGTATTACTTTAGCCTGGTTATTTAACTTCTAGGATTCTCTCCTAACTTTAAATCTTAAAGTCTGTGTCCAAAAAGGCATTTTCCATATTTATGATAGTGTACATACTAGAATTCAGTATATGTCAAATAACAGGGAATGATAAAGCATGTTCTCAATATATCTTGGATATTATATGTTCTTCAAGCTGATGCCTATGTTAAATCAAGAGTTATATGAAATTTGTGGTTGTACTAAATCTTGAAGGCATATAATTAGGACAGGAGTGCAATAACTAGTGGTTTCATATAACTTTGAATAATGTATCTTTTCAAACTATTAGTACATTTTAATGTGACAACAGGTAACATTATTAAAATCTTTTAGTGCTAATTGAATCCAATGACCAAACATACATAACTCTTTTGATAACCTCTTGATTATACAGAGGAATAAAAATTAACATAAATCAAAGCAAATGAACTCTAGGAAACCCACAGAGAAATGGCGAGGCTAAAGCAAGAGAAAGAAGAGTAATCGTGCTTTGAAAAAATGGTAGAATTTACATCACTTTCCCTTCATACGAGAAAGACCCAGTGAAGAGGAACAATCTGAACTCCTTGTAAGGACACCACCTGCCGTAGGACACAAAATGAACACTATGAATGTATAAATGGATATTGTGAAGTTGATTTGAAAAGACCACTGCCAACTATAAAAGTTGCCTGAAACTTGATGAGAAGGACAGACAGCAATGCTAACACTCTAAAGCAGGATTTTACCATATTATCTTTGACCCAGGAGAGTCTAGAAGCCCAAGCTAGGTTAATCTAAGGCTATGAGAACAGAGAGAAGGCCAAGTGCACAGGGTAGTAGGAAGGAAATGGAAATGGGACATCTGAAGGTGGAGGTCAGAACATGTAAGGAGAGAGAGGTATAAAAAACAGGCTGGTTTTTATAATTAGAGCTCAAATATATGAACATTCACACCAAAGAAGCCCAGGCTCTCAGAGTCACTGCTAAGAAAGGCCTACATGTCAAAGAAGGATGATAACAAATCTAGAAATTCCAAATGCCAACATGGCATCCTTTAGCTAACTTGACAAACACTTGCATATGTCTCCATGTTATAAAGTCAGCACTCTGAAATTATGTCCTACAAAGGGAAATATTTGTTTTCATATATAATATAGATGAAACATCAACATCCTTAGAAAAAAAAAGTCTAGAGGCACCAGTACTCTATCACCCTGAATGTGAGAAATAAACTGTTCCAATGCCCCCTGTTCTTTCATCTGTCCTAGGATTTTTAGTGATCAAATTAAGATAAGCATAGTTAATTAATTCTTAAGCCAAACAAATATTTAATCTAGAGAGTGTCTACCTCATATCACTTATAAACATATACATTAAACTACAGAGGAGATCAACTAAAGAAGATAATTAGGAAGGCCATCTTTGCAGCTTAACAAAAAAGGAAAATGTGCCTAATAAGAGTAAACAAATCTTGAGAAAAGAAGCTAATCAAAGTCTAGTGGCTCACAGATGATCTCTCTATCTTTCAATAAGCTGGGGAAATGATGTCTATTATGATACATTCATAATTTACAAATTGTTCTCATATACATATATGTATATATGTGTGTATATATATATACACATACATACACACACACATATATATACATATATTTTTATATATGTATAAAAAGCTCAGGAGGGAGCGCATAAAGGTATCAAATAAGGGGAGCAGTGGCAGAGCCAGGCCTCCATCCCAGCCCCTGAGATCTATCTGTGATGCTCCCATACACATACATATCATAAACAGTATGGAGCCTTTGTTAAATACTTCCTGAACAGGAAAAGGACTATATAATCTCATTAAAAATATTAAATAAGCACAGGAGTGATGGCTGAGCCATTAAAAACTACACTCACAATCAAACTAAAAATATTAGATAATAGTTACCTTCTTTCCAGAGAAAATGTTTAAACAAAAAATATTTAGATGGACCTAAAATGGAGTATAATTCAAATTCAATAGAGTTCAGGTAATAAAACATATTATTAAACATAATACTAGTATGGAGAGGATAGCGACACCATAATATTTAAGGAGAGAGTTCATGCAAGAAGCTAGGAGCCATGTCTGGCCCTTTGGCCCCACACAGGTGTTAGAGATTGATGCTGATGCTGGGCACACAGCTGCTAACCCTTCTACCATGGTTACTGTTGATGCAGCAAGGCTTCTGAGACAACTGCAAAAGGATAAAAAGATGGAGATGGTGCAGAAATAACAGCCAGAAGACAGAGAATCATCCATGCTAATCACAGATAGTGTGGAGTGAAGTGACTTGGAACAGGAAACCATTGACACTTGGCTAAGGGTGTGACTCAAATATGTGGGATTTGAAACATCTTTGGAGACATGAGAGTGCTTCCAACTATAGGCAAAAGCACAGCAAGGGGCAGAAAGAATACAACAGTTCCCACAGGAAGCAGCAAAGCCATGTCAGGTATGAAATGCAGAAATCCCAAGCAGGTAAGAATCAGGACAAATTTCTAATTCTTAAAAAGTCAAATTTTTGTGACACAATCTCTCCACTAGACATTTTCAATGAGATTTCAAATTTACTCCTCCCTTTGAGCAGCTGGAGGCTGGATCATTGATTTCTTTCCTTTGTAAAGGTGTTGAAGGGCATTCATTCCATGATACCTTTTGTTCAGGACACATACATATGCCTTTGGGGAGTGTTTGTGTCTTTACACTGAGCACATGCACTGAGGATATAAATGTCTAAGCACATTCATCATGTGACCTAGGACTCCTGCACCACAGAGAATGCTCCCCAGCCTGTCACATAGAGAAACAGGATTTTCAATCATGCATTGCTTTTTTCTCTAGGCAAATGTGTCGCCATTGACATGTCAAGATACTATGTGCCGTTACGTTCCTGTGTAACGTTAACATGACCAAACTTTTAAAGTACAATACTATGTTCAATAACTCTGTTCCAAAAAATGAGTTGATCCTTCTGGGCTGAAAACATGCGCCTCCATTATTCATAATACTTTTATGATTTAATACGTTTTATAGTTCAACTTTCCCTAACCTCAACTGTCACATGGACATTACAATTCACTTTTTGTTGTGGTTTTTAAAGAGAAGGGTCTCATTAGAACTCATACAACCAGGCTGGCCTTGAACTCCTTATATTTCAACCACGCAACCTGGCTCAACCACACAAATGCTGAGCAATACATGTGCCCCACAGCATGTTTAAAGTTTTAAACAATAGTTATTCATGTGTCTGCCTTTGTCTGGGTGAAGTAACTAATAAAATGACTTTGATGAGCAGAATCAGCAGAAAAACTATAAATCATTAAAATTTCCAAAATGATCTGCTTTCATTCCAGTAAGTTTAGCCATTTATAGATTATCTTTATGGCACATGAGAAAGCGAACCTAAAATATTTGCTAATCTCTCAGCCCCAAACATCACCATGAACTGTCACAACAGAACTATTTCATAATATAAAGACAACTTACATTATTTTCCTAAAATATAAGCAAATGAGCAGAATTTAGGAGTTGGTTTAACAGGGCCATCTACACACTTCACAGTGGCATCACCGAACATGAACTTCCTTGGACAGGAAGAGGGCAGGAAGAGTGAAGGCGGGTAAAAATGCCCCTGTTTTTAGAAGGGTGTTTACAAGTTAAAGGTTAAAGAATTTCACTCAAAACAACCAAGTAAGGCATAGCCACAATAGTATAGATTATAAACATATATGTAATAGTCAATTTATTGCATGTTAGGAAATAACTACATAAAAATGAGTGGACGGTCTAATCACAAATGAAATCTTTAATTTTTGATTAACATGTATTAACTATATAATTAAATCTTAAAAGGCAGCCTCCTAGGGTTAAAAGTCCGAAATCTCTGATCCTCTCCAACAGAAAGAAATCAACTCTAGCACAGTCATGGAGAAAATACTACCTGTCAATAAAGGGTGAAGTAATAAAAATGCATACGGTGTCAAGAAACAATCTCAAAGGCATTAGCTCAGTGAAAGGAGCAAAGCATTGAACAGTGTGCCCTGCAAGGTGCCTTTAATGTGAGCATCAGGAACAGCCAAACTTGGGGGTGAAGGGAGATGTAGCCTGTCTAGAATGACACCAAAGCTCTTCTTGTGATAGAAGTTGGGTAAGAAGGTGTATAGATTTGTCAAATCTGAGCAAATATAACAAAAATGTGCATTCTATTGCTAATAAAATTAAAATTAAATATGAAAATGATGGTGCATACCTAATGATCATAATAGAAAACACTTGGCAATAATGTAAAACATAATAAAATACAAAAATCTTGGCAGAAACTAGGTATTGACATAAAGCTATTTCTCTAACATTTTAACTTCACTCTGCTTTTGCAAAATCTCACAGTAAATGTTGCAGGAGAGTAGATTCTTATCTTCCTAAAGTTTAAGGTTGAGGAAGCTAGGCAATAAAACCCAGACACATTGCACTTCCGTAAAAAGAGGTCAGACTTACTAAAACTCTGGAAGACTAGAATGTAATAATTCAAAAATACAAAGAAGGAAACAATTCCATTTATTCCGCCATTGCTAAGCTGTTTTCCAAGATTTCATATTTCTTTTTTTTATTTTATTTATTTTTTATTAGATGTTTTCTTTATTTACAATATCTCCTTTCCCAAGTTCCCCTCCAAAAAGAAAAAAAAAAAAAAAAACTAAAACAAACCCCTGTTCCCTCCCCCTCCCCCATTTCTAACAGGATTGTTCTTCACCCAGATCTATTTCTATAATAAGAAAAAAGAAAAAATAGTTATATTTACCTTCTACTTATCACTAAAAAAGTATGTGACTTCCGGGCAGTGGTGGTGCACACCTTTAATTCCAGCACTTGGGAGGCAGAGGCAGGCAGATTTCTGAGTTCGAGGCCAGCCTCATCTACAGAGTGAGTTCCAGGGCAGCCAGGGTTACACAAAGAAACCCTGTCTCAAAAAAATAAAAACAACAAAAAACAAAACAAAAAACAAAAACAAAAAAAAAAAAACAAAAAAGAAAGAAAGTATGTGACCATCCCCATCCCTGGGCTTCAGGTACTTAAACTGCATCACGTCAATAGAAAGTATTATCAGGGGAACTTTACTCCCATGCCAGCCAAATGAGAACCAAAGTTACACATTTATCAGCTAACTGGAACATGAAAAGAAAAGAAGGCAATGACTTGATAAAGAAATATACATTCAGTTTCCCAATACCATGAGTTCTACAACTCTAAAAATCGTACTGAATGTGGACCAGAGATAGATATTCTGAATGGAGCTTCTACATTGAATAAGTATAAGCCTTTTCCTTGCCATTAATTTTCAAACAACATAATACAACTGTGCACTTAGTAATGGTGCTGTTTGTATTGTGGTGTCACGTGTGATCTGCAGATGACTCAAGGGGAACAGAAGGGAGTATGCAGATAATGTGCAAGTTATGTCACTGTATATGAGGGCCTTGAGCATCCATAAGGAGGTCCTGGAACCAAGTCTCCTGAAAGAGCAGAGACAATTATACTTCATTTTAATTTGGTGGAGATACTCATCAAATAACTCATCTGACAAACATAATGTGATGGCAGCAGGTTCTTATCCAGGTCCATGAGAATGTCTCAAACAAAAATAGAGATTTAATCAAACTCTCCCAAACTGTTCATCTAGATGATTACTTCCTCTGATGGCTCAGTTACCAAAATATTGATTTTATAAAGCAAAAGTAAAAATAATAATTTCCCAGAAAATAATTACCAATTCCTCATGCCAGAGATATTAAAGTTGTCATTTACCTCATAAACACAAAACTAAGGTTTTCTACTGTGTGATAACTAAAATATCAAATTCTAAATATCTATCCAAACCAATCTCAAATGATCTTTTATAATTTTAAGCATATATACAATCCCTGAAATAGCAAATTGTAGCAACATGAAAAGAACCCAAGATGAAAACCACTGTAAGTGACCTCTTGGGAAACCTACATCCTTCCACGAGAATAGATGTTCTTTATATCATAGACAAATTTCTTTATATCATACAGGGAAACAACTCTATAAAATGTGTTTCACAAGTTTAAAAATTCCTATATAATAACCTGCTCAAAACAAAGATTAGGTTAGTCTTCATTTAAAATGTCATTTTAAGGCATTTGTTATACCTAAATATACCCAAAGCTAACAGCAATGCTTTGCTTTAGTTAAAGGGACTCAATTACTTGGAAGGAACAAAGCTGAAGCAGGAAAATGTCTGAAAGCAGCTGGTATTTATAACAAGTCTAGGGTTTATCACTCTGTTTGCTGATGACTAATCCAGGGACTTTGGAGCTAAGACCTCCATCCTGGAAGAGAGCCTCTGTAAAGTTGTTCTTCTTAGCATATGTGATGCATTTGTATAGGCATTTTCTCTATAGAATGGCAAATGCCACTCTGCAGCCACCTCCTGAGGAGTGTTCTCCCTGCCTGGAGCTGTGGTGCTGGGAAATGATGCCCTGGCTTCAGGAGCCCACTCTGTCCTCTGCCTAGTTGTTCATGGATTTTAGGAAGCAGAGGGCAGGTAGACCCAGAAGCACCCCATGTTTTGTTTTGTTCTGTTTTTACTCTTGAAATCTCATAACTATTCCCCTAGCAAGATTTATGTATATGTCAACAAAAGTACGTATGAAAGGACAAGGGGTAGAAGAGGAGGAAGCATTTTACCTAACGAAGGATTCACATATTCTAGAATATTAAAATAAATCACTAAAATATAATAGCAATCTTGGTTGTCAGAGACACACTTCTGCCAGGTTGTATTAGAGATTTACTGACATTATTGAGAGGGAAAGACGTTCCCCAGGGTGAGAAGCACAGTCTGGAAGTAACACACACTTAAAGAGATCCTCACCTACATGATTTGACTTCTTGCTGATAAGTGCAGCAACCCTTGATACCGTCAACTCTTCACAAAGAACCCAGCTTCTTTGGTCTTCCAACATAGACTGAACTATATAAGAACTATATAAGTGCAGTTGTTACACCCAGTTAAGCCTTTGTAAAGAGCAAACATTTATTACACCCAATTAACCCTTTGTAAAACTTTAGAACAGTTGTGGGAAAGCTAGTACAATAATGATACTGCTTGGTTATTGCTAGTATCTCTAGATAAAAAACCGCAAGGAAAGATGAAAATTGCCAGCTCCAAATGCATGTAATATCAATATCTGGATATGTGCCCTGAAAGAGGATCATTTCTTTATCATCTAAAGACCTCTTAAGTGGATGGAAACCAAACACAAGCTTCATCATGCAATGGATGGACTTAAGACGTGAATTTAAATCGCAGCTGTTGGTACTGTTCTTGGTTAAAGTGGGGCAGTAATTAGAAAAGCATGTGATCCTGTAACTTGGATATGGTTTGTGGAAGGCCCCCAGCTCTGATTCTGATGGGGTTATTTTGCAATGCAAAAGTGCCCCCACCCATAGTAGGCTATGTTCTTCCCTACAGTAGTGGCTACTTCTTGCCTAAGAGGTCATCTGTAGTTGTTCATAACCATGTGTTGTACTGAACAAAAGCTAGGCACTATCCTATAACAGGCAAGTGATTAAAAGAATTACAGTCTAAAATCATTATGCAGAAAAGAAAAAAGAAACACCTGGCTGTTACTGAAGCTGTTCCTTCCAAATGGTGCTAGAATGAGCATAGCAATGCCAATGCCTCTTTAAGATCTTGATCAAAATTCTTTTGGCTACATACTTAGAAGTGCAATTTATAATACTTCTGATATTTTTAATATTTGCTACTATAATATTTCCATGGTGGCTATACTATCAAACAGTCTCATCAACAACATTTAAGAATTTCTGTCACCTTGATTATTTTGTTTTCCTGACATTAGCCTTTTAATAGGTATAAAACAATATCTCTTTATGGTTTTGATGAGAACACATACTTTTAGCTACCTGTATATCTTCTTTGTACACTAATCTATAATTTACCATCTTTGAGAAAGGCCCACCTAAATAGCTGAATGAGGTATACCATTGCAGAAAGAGTTTTAGTTTCTTTAAAAAAACCCAGAAATATGAATATGTTTTCATTTAACCCCAGGTGTGGGCTATGTGTGCTGCAGATTGTCCACCACAGCTGGCTATGATTTGCCTCCTGCAAGGGCG
>JADRCC010571900.1:0-19202 GCA_019843855.1 Hylomyscus alleni
AAAAAAAGACTGTCACATCAAATCCTCATCAGGGTGTGTTGGCAGGAGTTGTGAGATGGAAGAGGAGTTAGAAGACAGATCTGGAGCTGCTGGACAAGAAGTAAGCACCTCTAGGCAGAAGAGAGATGCCCAGGACTCTGAGCACGAACCAGGTTCTCCTGGGGCACATTGTCCCCTGGGTGTAAGTTAGAGACTCAAGACTGGGGAGTGCAATGGCATGGCTGTAGAAGAAACCCTTCCAGCACCCAAATACTATGAATGAATAGAACAGATGCTCTTCTTGCTAGGCAGACTCTAAGACTAGAGCCACCAAAAACCAATAGCTGTACAATGACCATCTTGCTGGGCCTGTTGTGTTGAGTTTCTGCAGAGGGCCTGAACTGAGTATGAACTATGCCCTATAATCGTTTCTGTGAATGCCCCCTCTAGAGTGCATAATTATTTCTCTTTGAGCTTAATATGATGGCCGCATCAATGACAGACCTCCACCAAAGCCCTCCTTTACAACTCCAGGTCTGATTACAATGGTCCCTGCAGAAAACACCGCAATGGTTTTCAAAGGCTCTTCGGAAATAGACAAGAATCCAAAAATAGACTTCTCTCTAGTTCAAAAGCTTGCTGGCACCAACCCGCAAATTTTCCACATTTAGTTTTTAACTAGCCAAACAAGGGCTTGAGGAGCAATTCAGTAAGTAAAGTGCTTGAGGACTTGAATTTGATCCCCAGAAACTACATAAAAACAGTCAGACGTGGGAGTGGGGGGTGAAGTGGGCTCCGCACTTGGAATCCTAGCTATAAGAAAGCATAGAGAGGCAGACTCTTGGGTTCCAGGTCAGAGATCTTATCGAAAGAACTTGGGGAAAATGCACCTGAGGCTGTCCTTTGACCTCCACATGCATGCACATATGAACATACACATGCACATACATGTGTTCCTGAACACATGAATACAAACACCTTAAAGACTCAAACAAGCAGCTTTTTAGCATTTACGGCTTGCTCGCCCCCTGTGACACCACACCCCGGATCCATTGATGAGACCCCAGGCTGTGAGGAGTTCCCTTCCAAATACCCTGCTCAAGCACTACCTGTTCAGGTTTGTCTTTTGTGGTTCTAGGTTAGCTTTAATCAGCCCTTCCATCTGTGTACAACTGACTATCAGTTTAGCAAACTGCCCTTTCTTCTGGGCAGCTCAGGATTTCTTGGCGTCATCTTAAAAAAAAAAAAAAAAAAAAAAAAACCCCCCTGTCCCTCGAGATAAAAGGGAATCCGTATAATTCCTGCTTAGGCTCCTCGGATGACTCATCTGTTTGCCTCGGTTGGACAAGTTAGCACAGATATAACTTTCTAGGATTAATTTCCTGGGATCATCGGATGTTTATGTCCCTTCCCACTAAACTGCAATAACCAAGGCTTTGGGCCTCACATAAACCTTCCTCCCCACAGTAACTCACCATAGAGCCCATGTCTGGCACCAAATTGACATTCAACAAATAAATAAGTGTATGTGGAAAAAAAAGAAAGAATGAAATTGTTTGATAAAGATCACATTGATGTAAAAATCTCCAGGTTTATACAAAACATATGGTGTTTTCTACCCAGGAAAGCCAGTGTTAGCAAAACACTGGATTCAGTCCAGAGCAATCCTGGTGCCGGCCTCTGTTCACCTCTTTGTAAAACTCACAGTTTCTGGTGCATTAGTGAACTAGCTTCTTCGCCTGCTTCATTAGCTACTCCGCACCATATCCGTCTCTCTTTTTCTTTCTTTTTGTTTGTTTGTTTGTTGACACGGGCTCTGATGATGTTGTTCAAGGTGGCCTTAAATTCTTTGATTTAATGATCTCTCTTTCTGCCCTGGAGTAGCTTGGAGTGCACGCACCTGGCACGCACTTGGACAAGATAACTTCTCAGCTGACTCATAAATCTAACCACAGCAGCACCAGTCCAGTCAGCAGAAAGGAAAGGCGAACGTTTCAAAAGATCATTTTATCACTATTTAGAAATGTAACAGTTTTCTTCCATTTTTCATATTTGTGAGTGCATGAATTAAAAGTCCTGTTTGATCAGAAACTATGAAGCTTAAGTTATGTTTTAAGTCTTAATTGCTGTGCTTGGGAGATCTATAAAACTTCCTAGAATGCTAGGGGCTGTTGTTCACATAAGATAACGAGTTGTATGTTTTCATTTCAGTAAACAGATTGGTTGTCCCAATTGCACAGGATGTATTTGGTCACACGTAAATGGCAGATATATGACAGGAAGTATGTAACCTTGAGAGGATTGCCTTTATAAGTGCCCGACTAATGTAATTCGGGGGCATTCTCTGGGAATCCTGGGTATGGATCTGTCTAGTGTCCATAGTCCTGGACAGTATTTAATAAAGCTTGCTTCAAATTTGCCTCAAAATCGTAGTGGTGGTTTTATTCTCACCCAGCAAGATTAACAAAATCACGATGAAAGTGAAAAGGTTACCAGGCTAGATGACTGTCTCCTGTGTGAAATGTTAACTTCCTCTGTCACTAGCTTGAGTGATTGCCAAAAACCGAGTGCTGGAGTGTTGCTCAGTGGTAGAGTGCTTAACTCGTATATAGTTCAGTGCCCAGTAAGAGGGGAAAGGGTCAGTCGGCAGTATACTCTCGTGTTTATTACTGAGTCCATGAAAAACTGAAAGGACCATTGCCTTAAAAACAATCACAGAAACCAAAACCCCCCGAGGGAAGCAAGGGAAAGAGAGGCATTTGCGCAGCTCATCCCTTTAATAAGCATTTCCTGAACTGCCTATCTACTTTGGGCAGACTGGTCCAACCCACTCCCTGAAGTTCCTGGAACTTTTCCTGAGCACCACGTGACCTTTCAGGAAGTGGCAAAAGTCATCAAAAGCAACAAAGACAGCAGCCATGAGAACACCAGTACCAAAGGAGTGCCCACAAGCCTGGCCCTGTGATGAGGAGTACTCCAGGCAGCCGGCTCTCTCTTCCAGGGGTGGACAGGGCGCCCCTCCGTTTAGTGGTTCCTGATGGACTGAACGCCTGCGCACACGCGTGGTGGGCTGGCACTGACCGGCGCAGACGCTCCAGGGACTCCATTCTCCCACAAAGCAAGGGCGAGCTGGAAAACAACGGAAACATGCTCACACTTGAGTAAACTCAGCCAACCTGCCAGGTTGTTCCTGCCCACACCAACGGTGGAATCTATCTAGCTGTGTAAACTCCGTAAACTTAGCCATGACCTGTATCTGGGAACACAGCAAGTCTCAGGGATATGAACTCCACCCACCCTGATGATTAACTGATAATCATGTTCTTCTGCTGAGGTCCAGGATGCTGAGGGTTGGCCAGGGACACACAGGTAATTTCTACAGGATATTTCCTCATACTCCTGGGTTTATAGTCTTTGTGTGTGTGTGCCTAATAGTAACTTTTTATCCCAGCCACTAATTTTTAACGTGATTTTCTTTCCAGATTATATTTTCACGTGTACATATTTATATGTACAAGTGTATAATGAGCAAATTAGTCCCTGGTAAATCGTTTTTCTTAAACACTGAGCATTTCCTGTAGGTGGAACTAATAGCCGTTTTGGAATGTAAGATTGTTAAGAGCACAGTCATCCAGCAGGACTACAGAAGACTGGGCGTTATTTCTCCTAACTGCATCGTGACACCTGGTGGACAGCCTTTCCCTGTCACATCTTCCTCCCTTCCCAGAACACTATCAACAGCAATGTACAGTCACTGTAGAAAACAGAGAAAATAATTATAAAAACAACAAAAATGCGCCTAACTCCAGCAGTAACCAATAACCCCAGCATTTCCTGATCAATCCTTGTAGAAAAAGCAATGATAAGACATGTAACTCAATAGTAACAAAACCCAGCTGGACACACAGATCTGTGTGATAGAACAAGGTCCCTGATAGAAGTCCATCAGGGAACACAGCCACCTCATTTTTGACAAAGAAAACAGAAGTACACACTGGAGAACAGATAGTTGTCAAGGTCCCAAAGCCCCCTTCCCCTAAGCAGGCCGTGCTGGTGACACTGCTCCAAGCAGGAAGATTCTGGCTGGGGGAACAGAAATGGGGTGGTTGTCAGGTGAAAAACCTAAATGTTTCTCTTCCCAGGACCTCTCGAAAGGGCAGCTAGTACTGGATGAATCCAGACAGTCTGCGTGGGCTCAGACCCCCACCCTGCCAGCTGTCATATAAAATCTGGATGCCTTTCCACTATTTTGCTCCTCAATTGATTCTGGGAAATTTTTCTACATGTAGAAAAATGAAATTGGATCCTTATCTCGCACTCTGCGTAAAACTCAATTCCAGTGGCTCAAAAATCTCAGTGTTGGCTCTCAAACTTTGAAACCATTACAAGATAAAGGAGTGAGTATCCCCAAAAATATGAATACACACAAGGACTTTCTGAATAGGACTCCAGGAAATAAGGCCAAAAATGGAGATAGTGGGATCTTACAAAATGTAAAAGCTTCTGTTAATGGAGTGCAGAGGCAGCCTACAACATAGGAGAGAATTTTTGCTAATGATACATCTGACAGAATTAGTGCCTGGGATATACAAAGAGCTTAGAAATCAAACATCAGGGTTAATAAATGGTCTGCTATCAGTGTTGAGGCCTGACCCCCTGGCTTATCTGTAGGGACTTTGTTCAGTGCCTGCCAACTATTCATTTTGTTGCTGTAATATGCCTGCCAGTCGTTGACTCTGAGCAAGGTCTTGCTGACCACATACCCTGATATGTTCTGTAAGTTATAAGGTTTGTTAATCTTAAGAAATCCCACAACTATAAGCTTCACATAGGACCCATCAAATTAAAGGTCAATATGAATTACTGTGTCCTAAATGGCTTGAGTCAGGGCCAACCGCTGGGCAGCACTTTCAGAACCTGCGTATGAGCTCATTGTGGTTTTTTTTGGGTTTAGCCTTTATAAGCTGGCCCTGAGAAATATCCAGCTCACAGCTTTGAACTGTTGCCCTGCTCGATCATTCTTGGTGTGTGCATTCAATAAACCATCCCTGTCTAACTGAGATCAATGTTCATGTGACTTATGGGGCAATTCCTGAACCCCCACAATCAACAAGACTCAGAAGAGATGAAAAATGCTTGTTTTTATTAACCAATTCCTCTGCCTTTCAATTTCCTTGATATACTTTGTCTACCTTTGCATTCCTTTCCCCAATTATGTAAATGGTATGGATAGATCTTGGGCTAAGTAAATAGACAAACAAAGAAATAAAATAGTTGATAAAAACTGAACAGTTCTCAAAAGAAGCACAAATGACTAGGAATGCTTTTAAAAGTGTTCAACATCCTTTGCTGTCAGGAAAATGCAAATTAAAATCATACTCCAGTGAGAATAGCTATTATCAAGACAACAAATGACTGTAAATGCTGGCAAGAATATGGGGGAAGGTCGACCCTAATTCACTATTGTAACTAGGCAAAAAACTAGTACAGACACTTTGGAAATCAGTGTGGAGGTTCCTCAAAAAATATAAAAATAGAAATGCAGTGTTATGCAGCTGCACCACTCAGGGGCTCAGCTCCAATTCCTAAGCTGAGCACAGCTTCCACCTGAACCCTGTTGTGTTGTGTTGTGTGCTGTGTTATGTCGAGACAGGTCTCTCTACATAGCTCTGGCTGTCCTGGAACCTACTTTGCAAACCAAGCTGGCATCAAACTCACAGAGATGTGCCTGCCTCTACCTCTCTGCTTCTCTTCCTGTCTCCCAGTTGTAAGGATGAAAGGTGTTCCACCATGCTAGCAACCCTCTGAACCTCAGGAGCAGACATGTCCCTCTTTTCCACAAAATAAGAACCCCCTTTCCCTATTGCCCTCAAGACATATAGAGTGCCATTTATATGCAATCCCTCTGACTTTTGAAAACTTCTGACAGTTCATACATTAAAAATATCTTATACCTGATATAAAAAGTATACATGTTATTGAAAGTTCAGTTTTTTAAAAAGTATTTTAAAGCATGCTTGATTTACCATCCAAAAACCCATTGGTGTATATCACGTCAGCTACCTTCATGCACAAGATGAGCCATTCTGGTATTCATTGTCATGTCCACATGGAAATACCCCTTGGAATGGCTCATCTCCTGGTGAACCCTCTCCTTCTGAATGTATCTGAAGTAGGAACCTTCATAGATAGCATACTAATAGCCTCATCATTGTGATTAAGATACTGACACATCTGTGGACTACTTAGAATTGTCTATGCAAGTCCTTTGCCCATTTTTGAATTGAATTTTTAACTTTCTATTGTCATGGAATTGTAAGGTGAACAGTAACTCCTTGTCAAACTGATAATTTTCACATATTTTCCTCCATTCCTGTGATCTGTCTTTTTTCTTTCTTGATGGTGTCTTTTCATACAAATATATTTTTTTAATCCAATGAAGATTAGCTCACCTATTTTGTTGCTGGTGTCGCACATTTTTTGGGCTCCGTATCTGGCTGTGCATTGACTTGCAACTCCAACATCATGAAGAATTGTGTCAATAGTTTCTCCCATAAGTTTATAGTTTGTTAGGTGTTTTATTTGCTTTACTATTTGTCTGTGGAAATAGGCATCCATCTCTATTCATTTGTATTTGGATATCCAATTTTCTTGGTACTACTTGAAGAGACCAGGGGCCTTAGTACCCTGTCAGAAGGTAACCGACTAGTAGCCAAGGTTGGCAGAGCACACTTGTCTTCTCACCACTTGAAGGCCATGGCAGGGGGTTGAAAACTTCTACCCATTCTTGCTTAGATAGTGAAACTTGTTTTAGAGGTTTCTGCCTGTATAATGGGAGAGTGTGGTCAAACAGAAATGTCCGTATCATATCACCAAGGAATCAGAGAAGCCAACTCTCCAGAAGGCATTCAGGGAGACTCCCAGGCTGGTAACAGGCTGTGAAGGAATTCTTTAAGCTTTATGCTTTCTTTGCCTCACTTTCTCCTCAGACTTCTTCATGCCTGAGTCTAGCTCATTCTTCCATGTGCTGGACTTGAACATCACTTAATACTTGGATTTTAAAATGCATTTGTTTCAAATTTTAATATTTGGACAATGCTATATCATGAAACTGACCATGTCATTAACTCACAATTTCTGTGATGTGGTCTTGAGTTTAGCTTTAAGAGCTGGCACCAGGGAGTATTTTCTGACAGAATTTAGCCTCTCAGAAATCCTTTAAATCTGTGTCTCATGCCCAGCATTTGGTTGGTTGGTTTGATACCTTTTGACAGCTCCAATAGTCACAGAATCACTGTGTTCTTATTATCTAAGATTAGTCCTTGACAAAAAAGTTATTTGCTATTATTCTAATTGATTTTCAAATCCCCACAAAGGGCTGAGTACCACTGTGTACTGGGGGTCCAGATACTTGAGGGCTGAGATAGGAGGATCATCAACAACCCGAGCAAAGTTGATTACAGCCCATCTCTAAACAAACAAACATCTCATAAAGACAAACTCAGGTTCTAGGTTCCAAGACAATGTCTCCATGGCTTTATTATAACAGAAAATGAAAGAGGAATTGAAATATATTATATGGGGTGGAGGGAAGTGCTCTAGAAGATTTTTACTAAAAGATTAGCTGGGGGCATTTATCTTCCAGTGGAAGGTTCTACTCTTGATTCTCTTGTGAACTTTTTATTATGGGAAATTTACCACAAGAGATTTTTGTCCCAGAGGTTAGAAGAAGTACAGGAACTTCTGACAGATTTAATGCCAGTCATATATTATAGCCATGTGACACATGTTTCCTTTTGAACTATTTCATGAACAGCACTGCCTGTTCCTACTAAAACTTATCTTTACAGACAACATGATAGAATATTCTTTCTTCAATGTGTGCTTTTACCAGCTGCTGATGGTGTCTGTCATTGTGCACCTAGTCAGCTGGTGCTTGATGGCCTTGGTCTCCACTCTGCTCAACTGCTTAACAGAATTCGATGACATCATCCCACCCCCTTTCAGGGAAGGAAGCCTAGATTTAATGGGGATGGGAAATTTGGTGACATCTTTCTCTTCTTTGTTTAAATTCAAGTTAGTGTTCAAGCTGGGCTTCTCCAGAAGCAGCCTATGGAATGTGGACTTGATTTGGAAAGTGATTCTACCCAACACCATAGGGAGTGGAGGAGAACAACACAGAATGCATCTGACTCTAACCTACGGCAGCGAGGGTGATGGATCAACCAGAGAGTTCTCCTTGGTCAACTGGCCTCAGATATCCATACCTCCAGGCATAAACAAAAAAAGTAGTTATACTGCATGCAAGAATAAGGTACATTTTTTATGTTATGATAGGGACAGCCAGTCATATCCAAGTTCAATAACTTTAAAAATTGTACCCTTGTTTGTTTGTTACTGTTATTGTTTCGACACAGAGTCTTACTATGTAGCCCAAGTGGCCAAGCTTTGCTATGAAGACTGTGCTGTTCTTGAGCTCTCAGAAGTTAGTCCAAGGGCTGAGAATGAAAGGTGAGCTCTCATACCTGGCTTCTTTATCAGATAACTGGGTCATCTCTTTTGTTATTTCTGTTGTTGTTTGGTTTTGTTTAAAGGGTGTTCCTTTTCTGTGGCTGTGAAAGAATACCATGACCAAAAACAAGTACAGGAAGAACAACTTTATTCAGCTTATGGTTTCTGGGAACTAGAGAGTATGTTAAGACCCATTCAGGAAGCTGAGAGACTGAAAGCTCACATCTCCACTGCACTTGGGAAATGAAGATGGAGCAAGCGGTCGGCTGGGGCTATAAACTGTCAGTGCCTGTGCCCAGTGACACAGTTTCTCCAGCAAAGCTCCACAACCTCTTCCAAACAGTGTCATCAGCTGGGACCAAGGGTAGAAATATGCAAGTCTATGGAAAACATTTCTATTCAACCCAGCCTCACTTCATATGAGATGAAATTCCAACTTAACACACACACATACACACACATTCACATTAACAGAAGGACTCATATACACACATACACATACAGAGGAGTACACTCATATTCACACACATTCTTACACACACACACACACACACACACACACACACACACACACACACACACACAATCTCTTTCCTCCTAGGACACAGCAAGCATGTGTGTGCTCTAGGGCCTCTAGGCACATTTGCACTTTCCTTCGAGTTTCTTTCTGTACAGAGTATGACTGAGAACTGCTCATCATAAAGTCTCAGACAAACTGGTTCCTCTGCTGTGGCCTTTCTCTCTGTGCCATAGCTTGAGGAGATCTGGCCTCTGACTGCAGCCAGGACTCGAAACCCTTTTTAGCCTGTTTACATCTCTTGCCAATACCTCATCTTAAGTAATGAACTCCTTTAGTTTGATCATCTGAGGCTTAAAACTGTATTTCCTTTTATTTGATCCCAATTTTCCTCACCCAAAGCTTTCAGCATATAGTGAAAGAAATGTTGCCACTCTATGCCCTTGGCAGGCTTTCTGTTTCCATGTCTGTCTCCCACCTGCTCAGTGTCGACCTTTCCCATGGAGTACTGAAGTTCCGGAACTGTCTTTCTGTGGAGGAGACACCTCCCATCTAGGGTTACCAGCTTACCAGCATCTTTCTCTAGGCAGACCACAGCTCTGAGTTATGCCAAATGACTACTCTTGGTCTCCAGGTTCCCAAGGGCAATTTTTTTAAATTTGTTGTTTCTTTGGTTTATTTATTTATTTATTTATTTATTTATTTATTTATTTGTGAGACAAAGCATCAGCATAAAACCAGGATGGCTTCAAACTCACCATCAAGCTAAAACTGGCCTAAGATGTCAGTCCTTCTCTTTTCAGCCTCCTGGTTGCTAGGATTACAGGCATGAACCACTGAGATGTCTTCAAAAGATAATTTAATCTTTTCCAGCCAGGTGGAGTGGTACATGTCTGCAATCCCAGCACTTGGGAGTTAGAGGTAAGAAGGTCAGAAGTTCATGAGCATCCTTAGCAACATAGTGAATTCAAAGGCATCCCAGGCTACATGGCATTGTATTTCAAAAAAAAAAAAAAAAAGAAAGAAAGAAAAGAAAAGAAAAGAAAAGAAAAGAAAAAACCTCTTTTTCTTGATGATACATCCTCTGAAAGTGAGAATACACCATCATTACATCACAAGTTAAGCTGCTTGCAAGAGAAGGGTTCCTCATTCGATCTGTACCATTGAGTTCTTCCTTCTCTGGTGTAGCATCTTGATCTTATAGCAATCTCTCCTGGGTTTGTCACACAGTCACCCTGCCCAAGGGCTAAGTGCCTTCTCCCTTACACCAGGCTCAGACATCCTAATATCTCTGTGGAATATCCTATGCAGGCACTACAGTAGTGCCCTCCCGTTTACAACTGTTGCTTCTCGACAGTCTGTAGAAAAGGTACGGAATGGCTTCTTAACCAGCACATGGAAGGCAGGCATATCTTGTGGAGATGTCATGTTACATCTCTGCCATCTTCCTCTTCTTTTCTAGACATTTACATCCTTTTCTGCACATCCTTGTCAAAGCCTTTCTGAGACTCAGAGAAACCCACATTGCCCCAGAGGCAATTGTATTGTTTTGTTTTTTTCCTCTTGTAAAAATGATGTCATCTGGTCCTCAGTAGGTTTTTACAAAATCTTTTAAGACATCAGGTGGACTAGTTTATAAAATTGAAACAAAACAATGAAATAAGCTACTGTGATAGACAAACAGAGTTCTAGACATCATGTAAACTTGGGTGGAGCTGGGGGTGAGAAAATACAAATGAAAAAAGGCGTTTTCTTCTGGGTAGCATTTCCAGTAGAACTGTGTCCTTGTATGCACTTCTGTGCCCTTCATCCTTTTGGCAATGCTGGGGAATAAGATGAGACCAAAATCAAGTGTAACTTCAGCAGGTCATGATACCGCAGTGAATCAATAGCTGTAAATGTCTGTGCACTGGCTAGGAGCATGTGGGTGGGTGTAGGGAGGGCTGCTGGCCCAGAGCAAGTGCCACCTGAGTGTCAACGTCTTCCCTCCCCTCAACTGTGAGGGTGGCAGGCCCTGAGCAGCCTCCCTCTCACACTGTGCTGGTTGGACAAGCTTCAGCTTTCTCAGTCCTCACCATCTGAGCCATCCTTCCTCTTGGTTGATTGGAAGCCCATGTTCATAAGCACAGTCCCTTTCCCCATTGGATGTCAAGTGGTTTGTTTCCTGGGCTCCCCAGAGATCCGGGAGAAGACACAGGCGCTCCTCAGGTGCCCTCTCCCGTGTGCGTCTGCCTCGTCCCTGCGTTTCTGTGAAGGATCCAATGCAGCCCACTGTTTTGATGATCTTACCATTAAAGTCAGAAGAACCCAGGCCTGAGTTAGCAGCTTGGGAGAGGCACTGGGTGAGCAAGACTTCCACTAAATTCTCCCCTGGGAAGGATGATTTGAATCTGGGTCTGTCCTCCTGCTATTTTATATATACCCAGTGGAGGGTTTTTTGTTTTGTTCTGTTTTGTTTATTTGTTTGGTTGGTTAGTTGGTTTGGGGGTTTTAGAGACAGACTTTCTCTATGTATCCGTGGCTATCCTGGAAATCACATGGGTCCTACTGTCAGCAAGGATAGGAAACACAACCTTGGGCAAGAACAGAGTCTGAACGGTGAGACGGCTTGAGTACTGAGTAACCTGGGGCTCTACACTTTGCTGCATCTAGGAAAATGTATGTAGTCGCCACAAATTCCATTCCAAGAGGTAGCTAGTAGCAACCTGAGATCAAGTTTCCAGCCTTAGTACTGTCTTCATTCCTGTGAGCTTGCATATTTCAGCTTTGGCATCTGTAAATTAGTAACACAGGGCAACTGGACTGTTCCCAATGTCCGTGAGTCAGATGAGTTCCTGAGCTCAGGCCTTGCCTGATCTTAGGCAGATGTACATAGATAAACATCAATATACATACTTGATTTGGGTGTCTTTTCTCCCCAGGGTCTGGATTCGATTTTTGCAAAAAAGAAAAATAAATTGTGGTGCTGATGACCAACTCACGACCTGCCCATACCAGGCACATGCTCTGCCATTAGATGACATCCTGAGGATGTAATTTTTATCTAATTTACTCATAGTGGTTCAAATATTCCATGGAGCAGGGGAGCAGGTAGGCCCAGGACCGAGAGCTGATTGTGGTCCCAGGTTTCTTAGGTATTACCTTCTAGGAACCGGTGGTGTTCTTCTCATTTTCCTTTTTACACAGGAGAAACTTTGAGCCCCAAGACATGCTTTCCAAAGCCATAAGGCCAGTGGATGGAAGAGTAAAGGTTAAACCCCGGAGTCTTTAATATTAGGGACAAAATCATGACATTATGTCTATTTTAGAGAGAGCAGGGATAACAAATAATAAATATTTGGAAGGAAAATTCCAAGAAATTAGAGGTATTCTGCCAAAGTGTTGCTCTCACAGACAGCTTCTAGCTGCAAATCTAGCTCTGGCCGGTGGAGGCAGGCCTACAGCAATCCTGACCCACAGTAGCTCCCCAGGGCTGAGGAGGCTGGGCCTCTCAGCTCTGCCCTGCCCTTGCCCTTGCCTCTTATCCTTCCCTGAAGTGCATAAGCAGTGCACAAGAAACTTCTGACTAGAGCATCCACCAGCAAGGGACCTTATTACTCTATTCCTTAGCCTGCAAAACCCTCTGTTGACCCCTAGGAAAGTATTCCTTCTCTGGCTTTAGTTCCTCTGTTTATCACCCACAAACTTTCTGGAAGGAGTGCAGCTTCTGTGATTTGCTTTTGAGTTCTCCTTAAGATGGTAAGTTTTCCATAAGATGGCAAGCTAGTAGTCTCCTTAATCTATCCAATAAATTCCTGATCCAAAATAATTGATTTTACTATTTCTACAGCCCAGGCCAGATAATGATTGGGAGGGTTTGTGATTCAGCCTAGATCTGTCCAGTCTCTTAGAAACAAGGTATAGCCAGGTGTGGTAGCGTACAACTTTAGTCCCAGCACTCTGAAGCAGAGGCAGGCAGATCTCTGTGAGTCTGAGGACAGCAGAGCTACAGAGAGATACCCTAACTACTACTACTACTACTACTACTACTAATAATAATAATAATTTCCTCTCATGGCACTCCTCTCCTCCCATCCCTCTGAGAGCCCAAATCTCTCTCTCTGGTTGTGTCCACTCTGTTAGCTGCAGAGCCTGGCAGAAGCAGCCTGCTCCCCATGGACAACTGGACAGGGACGTTATGAGACTTTCCACACATCTTCCAATTGTCCCTTCCAAACTCTCTTCCTGATGACCTGTTTTGGCAAAGATGACCTCCTCTACCCCTAGTTTTTTTTTTTTTGCCCTAAGTATCTGTAGCCAGCTATTGTTTGAAAATATGACGTGGAAAATTCCAGAAGTAACTAATAAATTTTCTCTCTTATGCATTTCCAAGTAACGTGAGGAAGTCTCATGCTGCTCTGCTACTGTTTCTCTCCAAGCAGTACTCATCCCTGTCCATCATGTTAGTACTGTGCACACTACTGTCTATTAGCCAGGGAGGAGCCTTCTCCAATCCACTGTGGTGATATTATGGGGCTTTATTTCACTCCCATAGAGCTACAGAGTGCAAAAGTAAAAATACATGAGAAGTACCACAGCGTAAGATGCACAAGGACAGATGAACCCCAGTACTATAGGAAAGGACACCCAGGAACAAATCAAAGTCAACCCTGGGATTGGGTATCCCTGGCTCTCATGGACAGTGCCCCCTGCCTGAAGAGGGAGCTTTCTGTGCAGTGTGCCTGTGGTTTCTCCTGTGATCCTGGTACACAGTAACTTCCTAAGAAGTAGAGACTGCATCTTCAGCGCCACACCATCCCTGCGCTTACTACAAACCAGGGCTACAGGACTCTAGGATTGATACATAAGCAAGCCCCTCGAAAATGAGTGCTTTGGCAAGACCCAGGGAGATGGAGCTGACACACCCAGTTTAGGATGTTGCTGGGGGAGGGGACACATGGTTCAGGCTCACTACATTTTCTCATTAACTGACTTTTCCAGCTTCCTTTAGTCTGAGGAAAGATGTCCTGTAACTGGAGGTGGGGTGGGGGGACGACTTATCCAAAAGTGCATCCCTATCACAGCTAAATAACTAGTTCCAGTCAGTAAGTCTTTGAGATTTTTTGGTTGTGCCCTTCCACAGTATCAGGGTTGGGTGACTGACCTGCCTGGGTTTGACAGGCTCTTAGCAAAGAGGCAAGAGAGGCCTTGTGGCTACTGGGCCTCTTGTTCTTGGAGTGTGGCACGGCCCTTGGATCCTCTCCACAGAAGATGCCTAGGACTTGTGTGGGGACTGATGAGTTCAAACCCTATCATGAGCTTTGGGACTCATGTGGTTAGCAAGAAGCAGAACTGCTTTGGTTTCCAGAGCTGACTTCTTGGGCATGACTTGTTTTTCAGGACTGTGTTTCTCATTTCTTCCTTTACCTTTAAATTCAATTAAACCTGCGTTGACAGAACCCTACAAAGAGGTAAAAATGCGATGGGAACGTTAAATAAGAAAAGACCTCATTCTAAAGGAAAGATGACGGGATCAAACACTACAGAGACTCGAGGAAGGAAAATATTCTAAAGAGAGTTCCAGGAGCACAGAAAAACTCCTCATAGGAAACGGCTGTGCTCCATGTTGGAGCCACCACAGAACACCTCAGACCTCTGAGGAAGTGGAGGCCCTCTCAAGGCAAGTTTGATACAAAGTGGGACAGTCTCACCTTCCTGGCCTTGTCACCCTTCTCCATCCCCAAACTTTATGAGGCTGGTCCAAGGACACATCCCTGGCAGCTGTCAGCACCATCCTTCCAGGCCCCAGGTGACTGCTGCTGTAGTTCTTGAGTCACAGAATTCATCCCAGAGGTGACACCACAGATGTTGGGGGTGTGCTTCTGGGACATTGGATGAAGAGGACTGGGAAGCCTGGGGTTGAGCAGGGGGTGGGGAGGGGGGTACTGGGATTGTGAAGGCTGATACTGGGCTGGCCTGGAAGCGACCAGAAGACTCCTGTCTTCCCAGTGGTCCCTCTGGGGGCCCAGCCACCCACCTGGACACGCTCTGTCGTAGTCGAAGCAGCAGTCCCCGGTGAGACGGCAGGCTTGGTCGCAGAAGCACGTTCCATAGACCCTGTCCAGCCTCCAGCCGCGGGCGAAGCAGGCTGGGTCCCGGCCAGGACAGCAGAGGCCAGCCTCTGCACAGCCAGCCAGGGCCCCGGGCCACAACCGCGCCAGAGCGCACAGCACCATCCACAGGGTCCTCATGGCCAGGGCTGCGGCGACACCTGCGAACGCACCCAGCTAGAGCCTCGGGCGAGCGCTCAGCTCCTCCGACAGCTGCAGCCGCCGCCCTCGGCCCTCCGCCCTTCCGCACCGCCCCTCGGCCGCCTCGGCTGCGCGCCCGCCTGGCAGGGCGCCTGAGCGGGTGGCACTGGGGCCCAGGTGGGACGCGCCTCTCCTCGGGCCACCAGCCCGCCCCCGACCGCTCCAGGTGCTCGCACGGCCCGCCTCCGGCCACTTTCCCCAGGATCCAAACTCTGCCTCCTTAGGTCTGGGGACGCGGTAAACCGCGCCTGTTTGCACCCGTCGGAAAAAGAACCCCAGTGCACCAGGGCGACCCGCAGGCGCTCGAGAAAGTCCTCGGAGGCTTTTCCCAACTGCTAAGCCAACTCTCCTAGGCCCTGTCGAGCACAGAGAAGTATCTTTCTGCAGCATTTTATAGTGGCTTTTTCTCACCCAGAAAAAATGCTACTTTGCTTCACTTAAAGGACAAATTAATGAATGAATACGAAGAAAATGATAAAGTAGAAACTGTGTTCTGTTTTTTGTTAAAGCCGATGTCCCAAAGAGAACCCCCACAAAAATGTTTTTTTTTTAATAACAATAACTTTCACTCTAAGGTGTTCGCCTAACTTTAGAGGGTTTCATTTGCTTGCATGTCTTTGTTTGTTGTCACGTTCTTGCCACTCTGAAGATGGAAACTAGATCCTAACCAACGCAAGGCCCTCCTACTAAGCGACACCCCACCAGCAACTTACTTATTTGCTTGCTTGTTGAGAAAGGGACTTACTACTTACCTCTGGCTGACCTGTAACTTTTTATGTAGACCAAGATGGTCTCCAGCTTAGAGAGCCACATCTGCCTCCCAAGTGCTGGAATGAAAGGCAAAGGCCACTACGCCCGGCTTCATGCCCAACTTTTTATATGTGTTTTTTCTCTTCTCTAAACATATTAAGTTTTCTACACTTTATTCACCAAATTTAATTCTGAAAGTTTCACTTTTTCTTTATGATCTTAAATCATTTAATTAGTATGGTTTATAGAAAGGAACATTTTCTATATCTGAAAACTTAAGAAATCAAATTAAATTCAAAGTCTAGTTTCTTCCTTTTTCATACAAGGTCTTCTCAAAGAGTAATTTCTGTAACTGGGGAGGAAGTAATGTAAGGAGAAATTTTAAAGTTTACTACAAATGTGATAAAGCAACTTAGCAACCAAATATAAAAATTAAGCATTTATGCAATGGAAAAACCTACATTGTAAGAGTTGAATCTGATAAGCCCTGTCTCAGATTGTTTTGACCAATGTAGAATATAATGTTATTTGATCATCCAAAGAAAATATACTCTAGAAAGAAAAAAATAGAAATTTTTCTTTGTGAGTTTATACAAATAGGTTCTCAGCATTGGAAAACTTTTTTGTTTTCCTCTCTGGCAACTATCTCTTCCTTTCGCTGTTTAAAGAAATAATATGTACTTTTTTGTGTTTTCAGTTTTGATGGTTGGAACTAAATAATACTCTTGCCAACAGATTACATACACCCTCAGCGTTCCTCCTGTGAGAAGTTTCATTAGCCGCTTTGTAGCAACACATTCATGCAATTCATCTCCACGTCTGCCTTCTCCATGGGATGCCTCTGGGCAGATACTTCTGAAATGCCATAAGAATCTGGAATAGTGCCAGAAAGGTGTAAAAGCAAACAATCCAATGACTAGTTCATTTTCCAGACCAAAGCATAGAGGAGGTGAGCTCTGTCTTAACAGAAGTGAAAGATGGGCTGGGGAGATGGAGTGGTTAGAAGAGCTGACTGTTCTTCCAGCGGACCTAAGTTTGGTTCTCAGCACTCACTTGGGGTGATTAACTGCCAGATTAGATGATTGGGGTGATGAACCCTTTTAGTGCCAGAGGATCTGGCCACATAGGACACACACACACATGCACGCACACATGTACATGCACACGTACACATGAAAGTGATTATGCACACACATAGACATAAAATAGAGAAGCAAAAAGCATAATGTCAAATGCTTGCTCAAATACCGTATCTTCATTTCCTTTTTCTTTATGCACTGACAAAAGCAAACACTGACAGGAAAAGGTCAGAAATGGGCTGGGACTGCGGGGTACTTGTTTGTCGGCAGGAGGCTCTCCGACCCATCTACACTGCTCCAACCCCACCAGCTTCAGGTTCACAATCTGGAGATCCGGGCTCTGCATTTAGAAAGGCCGTCCTTGGCAATCACCTCAGCAGTTTCGCCCCACGCAGAATGCTACTCTGCTCTCCATGACAAGTGTAAACTAAGTATCTTGTGGTGACGTAAGGTCCACTTTCAGCCATCCTTTTAGGCTAACAGCAAGTAAAAGACAAGTACAGCTTTATTGGTGTGTAACACACAGGAAAGCACACAGTTTAAGATTTTAAAAAGGAAGAAGACCATGAAGAAATGATCATTCCTTAAAGTAAACAAAGGGGCCCTTATCTTTGGGAATGCTTAAAGAGGCTCACAGTATCAAGTTCAAGCATGAAGAGAACCTTCCCTGGCAAGCCACCACAAACCCAGGGCAAAATGAGGGGACAGAGACACATGAGGCAGTCATGCACACATCCTTGCTAGAAACTGCATGCAGTCAGCTATAACAATGACTTGCTTTGTTTGCCGTGCTGTGTGGATATTTGATACACAGAACTCACGATGACGAACATAGGAAGTAATCAAGTGTACCTTTAAAGACTTCCTGTCTGCTGTCTTTAGAGTTATCCAAGATTGGGAAAATTACAAAGAGAAGCTGAGGCCCACCAGCTCCATCAGACTCCACAACACAGTACCTTTAGGGACCTCCACCTGTGCAGTCTCACTTGATCCTGTGTAACTGTAAAGCAAATGCCTCCCCCATCTTACAGCTGAGAGACACATGGGGTACACAGCCAATTAGTAACTAATTCAGGCCCAGAACCAAAATTACCCTTTCCAACGCACTAAAGGTTCTTCCATAACTTCCAGTGTGAGATGGGGTAGGAAAAAATATGATAATGGGGAAGAAAGATGGATAACATTAGGATGTACTGGGCTGAGTACGTAATTAAATATATAGAAATCAAAATACGAAAGTTTCCCAAGAGGCTGGAATGCATTTAAAATGTAAGCTGAGGAGATGTGTCAGCAGATAAGGAATACACTCACTGTCAACTCCAGACTTGCATGCAAACATGCACACATGCACACATGTGTGCCCATGTACAGATGTGTGTGCTCACATGCACACATGTGCACACACACATGCACACAAAACATGGAAAAATAAAAAAAACAAAAGTTTTGCACTTTTAAGTTACAAAAATTGGATTTTATTAAAACCAGGTGCTCTGAAAAGTAAAGGAAATTTCTTGAGATTGGGTGACAAATAGGATAGATGACACAGTTTGGAGCCATTTGTCAGAGGCATAACACCTCATAGATTTCTCTAACTTATTTTCTTGAATACCAGATGTCTTTGTCTATATTATCTGTGGGGTTTTGTATGCTTGGTTTTTTTTTTGTCCTAAGACAAAATAATGAACACAGATTATAGGAGGGGTTTTAGTTTCAGAGATGAATACATTCATATAGGTTTGATGTCAGCTCCACAGCTAGTGAAGATTTCCTGCCCTTCCAAAGCCAGCCACTGGCTAGGCAGCTTCCTTTACTGTGAGCAGGTTTTCTTCTTGTTTGCTTGCTTCCTTGCTTGCTTATTTGCTTGCCTTGTTTTCTAAGAGAGTGTTTCACTGTAGCCTAGGCAAGTCTGGAACTTACTACATAGCCCAGACTGGGCTCACTTGCCTGTCAGCTCTCTTGCCTAACCCTCCCAACTCCAGGGACAATAGACACGAGTCATCTAACTTGGTTTGGAAACTTTCTAGTTTCATGGAATCTACACACACACACACACACACACACACACACACACAC
>JADRCC010571901.1:0-11016 GCA_019843855.1 Hylomyscus alleni
CAGCACCCTGAGATAGCCTAGTGTGTTTTTCTGTAGTAAATGCCTCACCTGTTAGCTGGCTACTGATTAAACACTCCTCATCTGCTTAGTTTTGTGGCTCATGCCTATGATCCCAACACTCAGAGAAGCAGAAACGAGTGGGTCACCACAAGTTCAAGGCCACATGATCTATATAGAAAAACTCTAAAACAGCCAGACCCAGACCCATATGGTGCCAGACACTCTTGTTTAAAGCAAGTCCACCTACGGCTCGTTTTGAAATTTTTGGGTCAGTCAAAGAATCCTCTTATTGGGTGAAAGATGTGCTGAATCCCAAATACTGAAAGAGAAATTCAGCCTGTGCTATAAAGGCTCCTCGCAGTGGGTGTGCACCAAGTGCCCAGTATGTAAAACTCCCAGCTTAATGATAACACAGACTTAGAAAAAAATGAATTATTATGATTTTTCGACAGCTTTGTTTGAATCTCTGTTTTTTTGTTTATTTTATTTATTTTTTGTTTGTTGGTTGGTTTGGTTTTTTCCTTCCTGAAAAGAAACTGACTTTTTCAAAGCAAGGTTAGGTAAGGTAGGACAGACCCCTCCGAATCTATTTTACATTTTAATTTATTTTTGTGAATTGAGTAAAGAAAAATAAAAAACAGGATCAAACTGAAACTATAAAGCCAATAATTTCATGTACTTAAAAAAAGCAGTTTAGAAGCATTATAACTTAGGTGATGCGTTTTGCTTCTTTTCTTCATTTTTTTTAAAAGAGAGAGTTAACTTTTCTTTTTCCTTTAGAAACATCATCAAATGTTGTGAGTATTGGCCTCCAGATTTAAATTTTAATTGAACAGGAGCTACATGACCCTTGACAAGCAGTGACATATGATTTTATAAGCCTGTAATTCTGAAAATGAAGCTGTCTTTGTGTAAATGCAGAAGAGCTCACATCAGCACAACACCCTCATTAGCATCCTCTGTATTTATTGTTTCTTTAGGGAATAATATAGAAAACTTTACCAGGGGATAGACACTTTGATTCAATATTTTAATAGCACAATTTACTTGATGATACACAAAAAAACTAAAGTGTATTTTAATATAAAATCAGAACATTTTATAGTCATTTAAACATTAAAATTAATTTAAAACAATTGGAAATCATGAAACATTTAACTTGGCTGAAAGTGCCTTAGATTTTTTTATATTAAATACTTTTTAAATTTACTAATCAAGAAGAATAAAAATTTATACTACTATTTATTTCAGAATAAGATAGCATACATTCTAAGAAGTTGATTTAATTAAATGAAAATCTATGGTAAAATTTGAAAGATCTTTATGAGCTTTTGATATTTCTCATGAAAAATGTTTAGGTGTTTCATAGTTCTCAGGATAGGAAAGAAATGACTAGCACAGTATATCGTTCTTCGTTAGTAGAAATAATGAAGTAGTATGCTCTAAAATAAAGAAGCGGGACTTTGTCTGCATGGAAAATTTACTTCCTATCAAAGAGGTTTAATTTAAGCCATTTTTCACAAAATACAGCATTATTTCTTTATGTTTTCTTTATTGGGGCTTTTCTCCCAAGTAGATTTCACATGTTTCTTTCTCTTAGAAAGTGTCTGTTGCTAAATAGAAGCTGAACTCTGTAGATTGTTTCTCTGGAGCCAAGAATTGTGAAAACTTCTTTAGAAAACGGCTTTACTTTTTTATTAACCTGAAAGTATTGAAAGTTCTAATTAGAGGGTGATGTCTCTGACCTTTGCTGTTTAGGGAGGTGCACTCGTTACACGCGGCTACCTTCCATCAATGCTAGTGGCCAATGCCATACCGTTATGGCATACAGCTTCCCGTGCCAGGAGGCTCTCCCTTGTCAACACACCCATTACTCATATGGAAGGTGAATTCGGGAGCTACAGATTGCTGCAGATTTTTTTTTAAGTACCTGAAGTACCTGGCGTTGTTTGGCAATGTTTCATGCCAGCTTTTTGTCTTGGTTGAGGGTTATTTATCAAAGCTTCAGAAGTCCCTTTGGCTCTCCCCACAGGAGGAGTTCAGAGCTGCATGGACAAGCAGGATTATAAAGCTTGCTATTTGTCTCTATAATTTCTAGATGAAGTGAAGATTTTTAAGAAACACCCTGTTTTGTCCAGAAATGGTTGTGGACTGCAGTCGGAAGATGGCAGCTTATCTGCAGACATGTCACAGACAGCACACATAAACCCAGGAAGGCTCAAGCTTAACCCACATGTCGGCTCAGGATCCTTTTCTCAAGATAGAAGGCTCCCTTTCTTTGTAGGGTCCTGCTAGCTTTCCTCCCTTCTCCTGAGTTAACTGAGGGAAACCGTAGTGTTTTCATCACACAAAGGGATACACACCCTCAACACCGAGGGCAGAATGCAGTGCTGTGATCTAGCTAAGAATCTAATCAGTGGTTTTTCTTTTTCTTTTTCTTTCTTACAATGCATTTTTATTAAGAATCAGTTTCAAAAGGAATATTGTGCTGTTGATAATTTACAAGGTCAGACCCTAGCGTTTCCAACAATAATAGGAGCAAGAAAGTGACGTGTTGCTTCCAATCAACCACCCCGGAGAGGACATTATCAAAGCCTGTGTTTGCTGGAATCCACACTATCCAGTTTCCCATTTCCCAAAGTGATCTCTGGTTCCTCAGTCAAAGGCTGGCATGCACGCAAGCAGAGGTTGAATGCAGAGCAATGCGTCCTGGGAGCCAGCAATGCATCCTGGGAGCCATGAACACACCAGGGAGACTATCTCGAAGGGGAAGGTGCTGGAAGAAAAAAAGGTGGCAGGGAGAGTTTTCTCTAACACTGGGGCTTCCTTTGACAGCACTGTTTCCCTCATCAGAAAGCACATGGAAATCTTCTCAAGAAGTGAGGACATTTTGGAGACATGATTGCTAAGAGAGCTACGGAGAAAGAAGGTCTTCTAACCAGGGTGCCGTCCTGCCTTGCTGGTTCCTGCAATTTGTCTCTGCATCACCCCCCCCCCCCCCCCCCCCCCAGCGACAATCTTAACAACAAATGACAAGCCTTTTCCAGATGTTTTGGTGACTTTCTGACCCACCCCCAGTAGATAATAGCAACTACCTTTCAATTCAGATTCTCCTATTTGGAAAACAACGAAACATTTAATTCTCATGATTCTGTGAAGTCCCTGTTCCTGAGATTAGCAAGCAAGCTGATTTGCCCAGATAATGAAACTGAAGCGAGTTCTTTTTCATCGAGACATAAAGCTGCAGAGCAGGAATTTTAAAACACAAACCACCAACCTCCAACTCCTTCGCTTTTCTGTATTTGGATGACAGTGGGTTGGTATAAGATAGACATTGTGTTTGCCTTTCCGAATGGGAGGCTAGAGAGATGTAATGTGCTTTTTTTTTCCTTTTCTCAAAATTAATCTTTGAAGAATCCAAAGCACTCCTATGTTTATGGACTTATACATTATTTGCACTGTTTTGAAATATTCAGGGAAAGAGGAAATAGAACTCTTTGCCATGGAATAAGCTTACAACAGTAGGAAAAGAGCGGGAGCCAGCCGGAGCCTCTTGATTGCTCCATACACTGATGCTGGCACCATGAAAGCTGGGCTAGTGGGAGGAGGGCTCAACACCATGTACATTGTGCCTGGAGTCAGTACCAGCCCACAGTGGCCCCCAGAGTCATCTCCTGCTTCACTTTATCTCATACCCACTTAGGTGATTTGGATAACCAGCACTTGGTTTGTAAGATAACCACTTACCACTTCTATTTTACAAATGAAAAAATAAAAAGTGAAGCAAAGAAAGATTGTCTGATATCTAAATAGAAAAAAAAATAAATCAAAGGAAGATGTCAGGGTCTTCCTATGATGCCACGTGGCTTTTTCTACCTAATAGCTTTTTAGCTAAATTCAAAGGGAGAAATACTAGAGAGAAAAAAAAATTTTGAAGCTACTTTTTATTTTTTTCTTAAGTATCAGGCTGCTAATCCAAAAGAGAATCGATTCTCTCTGATACGGGATTTTCTTTCAATAACAGATTGGCATGTCCATGGAAATGTGCCTTACTGTTTTTGTTTTCTGTGTCTTCAAAGACGTGTGGTTCTGATTGTCAGGGAGGGACCACAAAATGGCGGTGATGTTCTCTTAACTGCCCCCTCTCCACCAGCCCTGGTGTTCAGGCATCTGCATTTCAGTTGTGGATCTCCATCGCCCAGCATGAGTTCCATGGCACTTTGTGGAGATTCACCAAAACCATAGGCCAGCATTTGTGAGAAGGTAGGGATTATACAATTTGGATTTCCTACCATCTGTCCCCAGATTTCTTTCAACTACCAGGCTAGTCACTGACTTTGGAATACAGGCAGAATACCAGGCTCTGGAATGCTCTGCGTGGAGTTCAAAGGAGCAGGCATGCTCGCGAACTCTATGGCTGCTTCTTAACCACGTGAAGCGGGCAGAGACTGCTGGATAGAGATGCACTGTACCATTGTAATGAAAACACACTAAGCTCTCAAGGGCTTGCTTACGCATCTATGAGCTGGAAGGGAGGTGCTCATGGCTCCATGGGAGAGAGAGGGCATAGGTCACAAAGGAGGAGGGGGAGGATATCTGGTCCCTCTTCTCATTGCAAACAGCCTTCATTCCTGAGAGAGAGATCATTGGTCTCATCATCATGGCGCTATGACTGCCCACCATTTTCTTTCTCCCAGTGTGTTCTCATGATCCCCAAAGAGCCTAAGCTAGAAAATAAAACCAGGAAGAAACGAGACTTCCTGGTGGTACCTGAGTCACAGCACTCTCCACTCTCCAGTGATTAGTTTCTCTTTTCTCAGGCAATTCGAATTAATTGATACAATAAAGGCCCGAAAGCCCTAAAATGTGGGTTCAATTCCCAACTCTGATGCCAAGGAGCTAAACAACCTGCAAGAGGATATGTAGAAAGAAATCAACAACAATTTTTCCGTCTACAAAATGGCTGCCAGTGGGACACTGGGTGACATTAAAAAAAAGATGTGTTCCAAATGCTAATTATCCACTAGTCGCTGTTCCAGACCGTGTCCCTTGATATCCATGAGCTTATTGCTTGCAGTGCAATGATGCTGCCTTAAAATCTCAGTGTGTGTTTCAAAAGAATAAACATTTCAAAAGTCATCAGAGACACAGAAGAGTGGATGTGGAAAAAAAGCTCAAGCAAGAATCCTGACATCCACTCCTTCACTTTTTAAGAAGGAAATCAAGGCCCAGAGAGATTAGTGACCCAACCAAGGTCATAGCTGTGGTCACAGCAAAGTGAACGAGGCACTGACTGTGCTTTGGCATAGGTCTGTATCATGCCTCTTTCCATTCGCCTGCTTCCCACCACGGACCCCGTGGTGGCTTTTCATGACGTGAGGTTTTTTTCCTGGCCCTACACACATGACTGGGGCAGTATGTAAGGCCCTTTTGTCATCTAGCTGGATCCCAACAGGTAGAGAGCACATTTCTTGATGACAGGGCTGCCCAGTCTCCTATCGGCTGCCGAAGCTGTGGAAAGTGGAAATAAACACAGCCTGACAACCCTGTTCCCGTGTTGTGACCTCTTCACCTCTCCTGCCATTTCCAACTTGGCTTCTCCTAGAGCAGCCTCCTGTTATTCAAGTCAGCAGGACTTCCAAGCCTCAGGAAGCATGTGTCCAGGCTGCCAGAGGAATATTTGCACAGTGGGGTGCAGGTGGATTTAAGTGCTGGAAAGTCCGGTCTGTGATGGGCACAGAAGGGGCTCTTCAGTTCTTGAAGCTTTCTTGGTCTTCCTCCCAAAGATTCCTTTTTAATCAGTCATACCCTGGAATCACTAAAGTTCTCACCCTGATTAAAAAGTTGTTTCTTGAGATCTTTGAGAAACTACTTGATTCTGGAATGTTCTTACTCAAAAGGCAGCTTTAAGAAGAACCTAAGTGATGAATTTAAAGAAATTAAATGCAGCTTAAGAATTATGGTGGATGACAATAGACATCCTCCCTCAAGTTGACCTACTTTCTACAGAAATGTTCACGCAGCATCCTTCACATTAGCTACAAAGTAAAAGCAGCACAACTTCTCAGCGGATGCCTAGATGAACTAAATGTCTTACGCCTGCCCAATGAACTGGTGCCCAGTAATAAAGGCAAAGTAGTGACTTTTGAAATGTGGACCAATCTTTAAAAAGTCATGCTAAGTGGATGTTCTCTGAGAGTCTCCACCTAGTAGCCGATTCAGACAGATGCAGACTCCCACAGTCAAACAGTAGATGGAGCTTGGGGACTCTTATGAAAGAGTAGGAGGAAGGATTGTGGACCCCGAAGGGGATAGGAACTCCACAGGAAGACCAACAGAGTCAACTAACCTGGACCCTTGGGACTCTCAGAGACTGAACCACCGACCAAAGAAGAGCATACATGGCTGGACCTAGGCCTCCCCACATGTATGTAGCAGCTTGGTCTTCATGTGGGTCTGGAACAACTGTATCAGGGGATATCCCAAAAGCTGTTGCCTGTACCTGGGATCTGTTCTTCTAGCTGGGCTGCCTTGTCTGGCCTCAGTGGAAGAACATGTGCCTAGCCTTGCAGACACTTGATATGCCAGAGTTGTGGTGGGGAATACCCAGCACCCCTTTCCTCAGTGAAGGTGGAGTGTGGGAAGAATTATGTATGGTAGCTGGCAGGGGGCAGTGAGTGAGATGTAAAGTGAATAAGTTAAAAAAAAAAAAGTTATGCGAAGTGAAAAAAGCCAGACAAAACAGAGCTTAGTCTGAGTGATTCCACTTCTGTGCGATGCCCTACAAGGGAAACCGGAGACAGAAAGTAGATTGGTGATTATCAAGGGAGTAAGGGGATTATAAGTGAATGTGGAGTTTCTCTTTGGGGGGATGCAGATGACCTAAACAGACCAATATTGCGGCTTCTCTACTCTCTACGTTCATTGAAATTATTGAACTATCTATGTTGAGTAAATTTTCTGGTACATGAGTTATGCCTCCTAATGCTCTCTCTACAAATGAGCATCCACAGGATAGATGCCCCATCTCCCAGCACGGAGGACATCTTTGACTCTACAAATGAGCATCCACAGGACAGATGCCCCATCTCGCAGCACGGAGGACATCTTTGAAGTGCTTGGATACCCACTTGACTCAGTCTTTCAGTTCCCCTTACCTTGATTGTCCCCCAATGGGAAGCAAGTGGCCTTCCAGTCAGAGCAATGCCTTACTGATGCAACGATTTACATGGCAGACCAGCTGCCCTTCCAAGGTGAAGTCAGGCAGGGCCTTGATTCTGGGACAAACACATTTGGTGAAAAGCTGTGGCAGCAATTTAGATCTGCAATTAAGACACTTAAAGTGTTTGGGACCAGCAAGAAGTTAACACAAATGTTGATTCAGTTGTAAAGTCTTTGAAGATGTAGCCTCGCACAAGGCTCTTGCACAATGGCTGCATGGTCATATTTATTTATGCAATGTTACTGTCTATAAAATATTCTTCCCCCCCCCCAGAACTTTTCCAACAAGCACCAGGACCCTTAGCAGGGGAGACTAGAATTGGGTCTGAATAATGCATTCAAGATAATTTCAAAAAAAAAAAAATCACCCTTTAACGAGGACCACATTCCTCCAATTTTCCGTTATATACGATTCACTATTTTGCAAATGCTGATGTATGAAGAATGCATTGAATGTGGCAAAAGTTGAAGATAGCCCCTGTGGATAAGACCTAATGGACACCATCCTGAAATAATACATAGAGCTCAACCCCCAGACATGTGTCTTCAATTTAAAATAATTCAGCAATCATGTTCAACTAGAACCTGATTACACAAAATGGGACTTTTTAACTCCCAGACTTGGATCAAATTTTGAAGCCCCAAATGCAGGAAGGGGGATAGTATGTGGCGTGTTTATATATCCCAGATCTTGTGATTAAGTGCTCCACACACATATTTAAGTGTTGCTTTCAGCTTATCAAGGCACCCAGCCCTGTTTCCCACCTATAAACGTTAGCTTGCTTTATGAGAAACCAGGTGAAAGCCCTGGCAGAGATACAAAGGGAAGAAAATGGAAAATAACCAGCGCCTCTGGCATGATATTATGGTTTCCAAAATGCCAAACTAAGGTCTCTGTCTCCACTCTCTCAGAGGTCGGGGAAGAAAAACTCTGGCCAGTGTTCCTCAAGGTTGGTACAGGGTGACCTAGTACAGAGGCTGTGCACACAGTGTCCCCTGAGTCTTGAAGATGGGGTTGTTCCTTGATGATTTTTCAGTTTGTTGCTGGCGACCTCTTCTCTCTGATGACTGAGTAGGTCTCCTTCCACCGAGACACGGAGGCCTCTGTCTGTATTATGACTGCTGGGAGGTCCTCTCGCATGTCTTTGATAGGCTGTCCAATCCAGAGCTCCTATCATTAGTAGGTAGTTATTTCTTGAAATCCCTTTGATCAGAAGAAGTCATAACCATAAAATCCTCCTTGAATCACCAGCAATGGCCGTTAGGGGGTAGGACGGCCAGATATAGTACAAACACCCAGTGCAATTTGAGTTTCAGATCTTCCACACATGTGTTTGTGTCGCTGGGAGAGTGCAGGGCGTTGGTTTATAAGCAGAGACCTTAACGCCTTAAGATATGATGGTCTAAGATCTAGGCAGAAAAACTATGCTTGACAAGCTAGCTAGGCTTTGCTTTTTAACAAACAGGCATATGTAGCCTAGAGGAATTCTCTTGCGGTGTGCCTGGTGTGCCTGGTTCTTTGTATGCCTTCGTTTGCAGATGATGGTTAAAAGATGAAAGCAGAATCACCCCCAGGTACTGGCTGAAGGACAGGCTCCTTCCTGACACCTTTTATTCTAACTTCTGGCTGTGGTGGTAGTGACCCAGGAGTTCTCCTGGAAGATGAACCAGGGCAGGGATTTGAAGGTGGCGCTGAGTTGTCCATAAAGTGGTTTATTCCAAGAAATCTGTTGCTAAGACTAGAAGAGCCACCCCTAAGCCAGAGTCTGATGACTTTGGGCTATGTGGGAGGAACTTTTCACCCCCAGTTTACTCTGGGAATCTCCAGGTAAACTGAGCCACAGGCCCTGCCATTCCTCTCTCTATCTTCTGTCACCCATGCTGAAGCAAAATGTTAGCCTGAGTTCAGTGCCAGACCCTGGCAGGGAGGAGGGCTGAGGCTGGACTTCCTGTGTGCTCCATGGTTTCATTTCCTGCTTTGCAGTGGATCTCAAGTTACCTTCAGTGTCCTAAACTCCTATATTTAAAAATGAAGATTGCCTACCACAGATGGCCCATAAATAGCTGTTTGTTTGTTTGTTTGTTTGTTTGTCTGAGACTGGGTTACATCATGTGGTTTAGACTAGCCTTGAACTTAGTATCTTCCTGCCTCAGCTCTCAAGTGCTGGGGTTCAATCCTGTGTCATCATGATAATTTTTTTTTATTGTGTATGTGTGTGTGAGAAAAGCAATTGCATCCAGGTGCGTATATGTCACGGTGCATGTGTGGATGTCAGAAGACAAACTGTGGGCCTGCTTCTCTCCCCCCACACTTATGTGGGTTCTGGAAATGTCACTCGTGTCTCCAGGCTTGCCCTGTACGCACCACCCTCTGAGCCAGCCGTGTCTCCAGGCTTGCCCTGTATGCACCACCCTCTCTTCAGGCTTGCCCTGTATGCACCACCCTCTGAGACAGCTTGATGTTCCTCCAGGTTCCTCCTTGATGTCCTAGGTAATCCGTGAGGGAGAGGTTGGGCGATTCTGATTGCTAAAAGCCAAACTCAAACAGAAAAACTGTCTGGCAGAGGTGCCCCCTGCCAGCATAGCCCCCGGGGAGCCAGCTCTAGCACAGCATTTAGGATGGGGTGAGAAGAACTTTTCACACTCCAACTTCCAGCCCAAAGAGGACTTATCTCTCAAGACAACACTTTGTGCAAGAATCGACCCAAAGTCTGTAAGATTGTGTGGATGAGAATCTCAGTTGAAAATGGCAAGTGTGTAGAAATGTGTAACGGAGTCCAATGCGCCTGTAACAACCCACCTGTGCTTCCCATAAGCACTGTTTACATAGCAGAGAACAGCATACCCATGGGGCTTTGTACCCACAGAGCTCAGAAGAGCAGCTTGTAACTTTGTATTTTCTCTCAGTGATAGATATGGGTATTATTAGTGTTATCTTTTAAGGCCCCCCTCCCAAAATATAGCTGACTCTGCCTGGCAGAGCTGGTCAGATTGCTGCTGGTAAGTCTCTCAAAGCTGAAGTCTGAAGACTCAAGCTGCAGAGCATTTGAAAATGAAGGGCCCCAGAGTGATAGACGTGAGACTTGACTTTGTAGGCTGTCCTTGAGTTTGACAGGACATGTCCTCTAACCCCTCTGTGGCGCAGCTTCTTCTTCTCATGGGGCTACAGAAAAACCAAGGTGCTGTGTTAGGAGCAGAGTGAGAGGTTTGTAATGGCGGTACACAGTACACCCTTGACATCTAAGCCTTGCCTCTGACGCTCCTCAGAGCATTTGTTTCGGCAAGGACACTGCAAGGATTTCATTCGCTATTCTCATTCAGGCATGCCAGCTAAGGACGATTAGAGAAAGGACTGAAGGAGCTGAAGGGGTTTGCAACCCCATAGGAAGGACAGCCATATCAACCAACCAGACACCTCAGAGCTCCCAGGGCCTAACCACCAACCAAGGAGTACACATGGAGGGGCCCAGGCTCCAGTCACATAGACAGCAGAGGATGGCCCCAGTGTAGGGAAATGCCAGGGCGGGGAGATGGGAGTGAGTGGGTGGGGGACCACCCTCATAGAAGCATGAGGGGATGGGATAGGGAGTTTCCAGAGGGGAAACTGGGAAAGAGGATAACATTTGAAATGTCCAATTTAAAAAAAAAAAAAAAAGAATCTGACCATCACTAAGCTTTGTAACCATAGTTCCTGGGTCCTCACGTAGGGTTTGAAGCCAGCATCTCCTCAGTGATTTCAGCAGATGAATGGCTGCAGTGAGTGACGCCTAGAAGCCCATGTCTCTCAATGCACCA
>JADRCC010571903.1:0-13826 GCA_019843855.1 Hylomyscus alleni
TGACAAACTAAATATTCTAGCTCCTTATACTACCTTTCAGATATTATGGATATTATTCAATATAAAAAGTGACCATGTCTATCTTAGGATATCATAAAGTCTCAGTTGATATCTAGCTGTTGTGTGTGCTTTAATTCTCTGCCTCATGGTTTGTTCAATTTTTATTACTATTTTGAAATTTTTTCATTTATAATTTACTATATAATTTGATACAACAATGCTAATATTTTTACTCCAGTTACACAGCCTGATAAATTTTATCACTGCTAATGACTGAGCCATCCTCTTAAATATTAAATTAGTTTATCTTGTTCAAATAAAACAATGAGCTATTTTTTCTCCTCCTTATATTTGGTTAGGGTTTCAATTATATTATGGCACTAGAACCAAGCATGGCATTCTTTGCTAATTATTGGCTGTAAATGAATGATGAAAAAAAAATGTTTCTTTAAGCATGACAGGTTTGTATAGTCCAGTGAACAGATAGCAAATTTGACATACTTAAAAGGCTTCTGTACACCTGCAAAGCCTTTGCAGCACAAATGGGTAGTATACTTGATTTGGTTATTGTATTTTCTCAAATATTGCCGAAGTAGTGTGGTTTATCATGAATCTGGTAAGATTCCAGATTATATTTACACTATATGTGTGTGGTGTTGAAATCTTTATCATCCCCTAACTAATAATGTTGTCCATTAGTATTTATAAAATGAATTGGTGGTTTTAATCACAGAAAAATCTGTTTAGGTATTTATCATACACATTCCTCAATGAAGCAGAATTGTTTTTTCTGTTCTCTCTCCTCTCTCTCTCCCTCCCTCGACTTTCATCATTTTTTTACATTCTAAATTATTGCTAGATGAAACATGCTTCTAAGGATTTGTTAAGTCATAAGTCTTTTTGACTATGTTATTTTCTTTTGTTATTACCATGCCTCAAAAGTTTAACAAAGAGTGTCACACACCTTCCTTCATGGCTTGAGCATCATCTCAGAAGAGGGAGTGGAAAGAGTACAAGAACCAGAGCAAGTTGATAAACTGTTTTATTGGTTAAATCAAGACATTTGAACACATAAGTTCACAGCAGCTGTGTATGCATGCAGGGCAGCTGAAGAGGGCAAAACCAAGAAAAAAAAAATCACAAAATCAAAGTGTAGTCTCAGCCTAAACTAAAGGTCTATGGGAACTGATGGCTACTGCGAGAATTATGATTAGTTTCCTTTAGTTATGTGGGTACTGTGAAGCTACTTATGCCCTTGGAAAATGTTCTATGTCCATGCATATACATGCAACAATAAGTAAAGTCAGTAAGTTTTTAAAAAGAACACATTTTCTAAAATAAGATATAATAAAGCAGGATAATAAAGAATTGGGAGGTAAACAATAGATTTCATCAAAATATTACATGTGTATGGTATTCTAAAAATGAATTCAAAAACATAAAATATGTAAAAACTGTATCTTAAAGCAATCTGAATTTGAATAATCTGCACAGAGATGTAGAGCATATGTTATATTTTCTATAGTATTTATATGATATTTGGTTGGTTCTAAAATGTCTTTTTCAAAACAATATCTTTATGTGTCTTTTTCTGAGAGTATGTGTGTGGACCATAGATATTTGTTTGCCAAATGACCCCAGGAGTCATAAAATCCCCTAGAACTGGAGTTATAGGTCTTTGTAAATGGCACAACATGGGTGAAGAGAAGGGAACCTGAATTAAGAGAAGGAAATGATCTTAACTGTTGAGCGATCTTTCCAGCTATATGGTATTTAGTTTAATAAGTATTTTACTCACATTTATAAATGTGATACAATTAAAAATGCATTATATTTTCCACTTTACATAAATTTTGCATATTTCCATAACCTATATATTTATGTTGATTTATGAATATAAATTTTATCTTTATCATATACTAACATATCTCAATATATAGCCTAAATATTATTTTGCCACAAATTTTCTGTCATTATATTAATGAAGAGAAAAATATGTAGCATCTACTTACCAGGAAATATCACATGACATGCCAGGGTACAAATAAGAATTATCATAAAATCTCCTCTTAATGGTGTATTGAATCTGAAACTCTACATCCAATGGGCATTTAACATGAGACTTAAAGGAAAAAAGAAATATATGAAAGATATGGTAAGAACTATTACACACACATTATTATGTAGAATAAGCTGAAAGTAAAACTAAAATTTTGGCAATCAACATGATCAAAAATCTACTTAAAAGAAAGAAAGAAAGATGAGCAGTGATGGCGCATGCCTTTAATCCCAGCATTTGGGAGGCTAGACAGGTGGATTTCTGAGTTTGAGGCCAGCCTGGTCTATAGAGTGAGTTCCAGGACAGCCACGGCTATACAGAGAAACCCTGTCTTAAAAACCTCAGAGCTCCCAGGGATTCAACCACCAACCAAGGACTATACATGGTAGGACTGATTGTTCTGGCAGCATGTGTATAGTAGAAGATTGCAAAGTCAGTCATCAATGAGAGGAGAGGCCCTTGGCTCTGTGAAGGTTCTGTGCCCCAATGTAGGGGAATGACAGGGCCGATAAGTGGGAGAGGGTGGGGTGGCAGACATGGGGAGGGGGGAGGTAACAGGGGTTTGTTCTAGTTGTTTTTATTTGTTCATTAAAAATAAAAAAGAATAAAAAAAATGTAAAAAAATCTCAATGATAATAATAATAATAATGATAATAATAATAATAATTTTTAAAAAAGAAAGAAGGAATAAAAGAAATTTAGAACATTGGTAACACTATGTCTTTTGTAGTTCTTGATAAATTTATGCTAAATGCAGAGACCACTGAGAAGTTAAGTGTATGTAAAATTAAAATCTGTTACATATTTAGATACCTGTGTTATTACTGTTTTTGATAGTCATGAGACTTAATGACTAGGTATCAGTTATAGACAAAAATATTAATGTAAGTGTTTGCAATTAGAAAAAAACTGTCTCCATTTATGAGTAAGGTAAATATCTATCTGAGAAGAGTAATCTCCCTATCAGATGTTACATCTTTGCCAGGTCAATAGGCAGCCCAGCCCAAGGACAGAATAACATCAATATGTAAATAAATAATAGAAAGAATCCATGTCCAAAATTACCTCCAGAATTCTCTGTGTTTAAAGACACAGAGACACAGACATACAGATACATACACACACGCACACACACACACGCATACACACACACACACACACACACACACATGATTTTCTTGAGTACAGTGCAATTAGTTTCTTGGTGTAATTTGCCTTCAGAAACACTTTATGTCATAATTTTGGTTTACCTCTTAAAGTGGTAGGGGACAAAAAAGCATTGTATTAAGGATGATAATCAAGACATTAATTGTCTAACCTTGTATCCTTGATTGTATAAACTTTTGAAAATTTTCAGAACCTAACTTACTCATTAATAAATTAGAAAGAATATTAATGAGATACAGAAAGGATGTGGATTCTGATGGGATGGGGAATCATAATCAGAATATATTGTATAAAATGCCTTTATTTTTTATTAGTTTATTTTCTTTATTTACATGTCATATGGTATCTCCTTTCCCAGTTTCCCCGCCAAAAAAAAAGAAAAAATAAAATAAAAAACAAACAAACAAAAACAAACAAAAAACCCTGTTCTCTCCCCCAACCCCCTGCTCACCAACCCACTCTCTTCTGCTTCCTGGCCCTGGCATTCCCCTACACTGGGGCATAGAACTTCACAGGGCAAAGGGCCTCTCCTCCCATTGATGACCAACTAGGCCATCCTCTGCTAAATATGCTGCTGGAAGCATTATTCCATGTGTACTCTTTGGTTTGTGGTTTAGTCCCTGGGAGCTCTGAGGGTACTGGTTAGTTCATATTGTTGTTCATCCTAAGGGGCTGCAAACTCTTCAGCTTCTTGGGTCCTTTCTCTAGCTCGTTCATTGGTGACCCTGTGCTCAGTGCAATGGATGGCTGTGAGCTTCTACTTAATAATTAATCTGGTACAGTCAGAGTACTACCAGAGGACCTAGGTATACCACTCCTGAGTATGTACCCAGAAGATGCTCCAACATATATTAAAGACATATGCTCCACTATTTCCAAATCAACCTTATTTATAATAGCCAGAAACTGGAAACAACCCAGATGTACCTCAACATGGAATGGATACAGAAAATGTTGTACATTTACACAATGGAGTACTACTCAGCTATTGAAAACAATGAATTTATGAAATTCTTCAGGAAATGGACGGATCTGGAGAATATCATCCTGAGTGAGGTAACCCAATCACAAAAGAACACACGTGGTGTGCACTCTGATAAGTGAATATTGGCCCAGAAGTTCAGAATACACACAGTACAATCCACAAACCACAAGAAACTCAAGAAAGGAAGACCAAAATGTGGACACATCATTCCTTCTTAGAATGGGGAACAAAATACCCATGGAAGGAGTTGCAGAGACAAACCACGGAGCAGAGACTGAAAGAAGGACTGAAAGCAGAGACTGCTCCACCTGGAAATCCTGCCCATATTCAATCATCAAATCCAGACACTATTTGGATGCCGGCAAGTGCTGGCTGACAGGAGCCTGATATAGCTGTCTCCTGAGAGGCTCTGACAGTACCTGACTAAATGCCTTTATTTTTAATAAAAATAAAGGAAAAATATCCAGACCCACCTTGTTTGCTTGTTGATATGCTTTGATTAGTGATCTGCAGCCTTTAAGAAAATTTATATCAAGTAAGGAATTCAACTGCTTCTTTTAATAAGTAACTTTGAGTGATGTTTTAGAATGAAATTATTACTAAGGCTTTGTAATATTTTATTGGTTGCTATTATTTTCTCTCTAGCATTTAAAACAATATGTGAATTTTCTTTGAAGATCTTTAAAGAACTCTTCAAAAATAGTAATTTTCATGAACACATTTTAGGAAGAAACATACTCTGAAAAGGAAAATTGAAGCTTAGCTTCCTTTGCATAAGAGTAATGAAATGCATAGAAAATGTTAATTCAGTCACAAATTGCATCATGATGTCAAAAAAATTCACACTGAATGAAATGGAAAATGAACAAATTTATCCTGAGCAATGAGTGGAATAGTTAAAACCATACTCATAGTAAAAAAAAAAAAAAAGCTTACATGTCTATGGCACAAAGATATATGCAAAAGTAAAAAATGCTAAGCCAGCATACATTATATAAGATATGTTTGAGTAAAGAAATCTTTATAAACAATACGTTTATAAATAGTATACGGCATTATATGTCAATGTAGGCACTGTATCATCATTTGCCCTCATTTGCTGGTGTAGAAAGAAACAGCACTACATCAATAATTTTTAGAGTGTGAAGCACAGGAGATATATAGGATACATATATTAGGATGAGGATTTTGATTCTCATACTCATGAATTTAAGTGACAAATCATTTAATTCTGTTTATAAATCCAATTAAACCATGACAAGTGTATAAATAAAGTAAATCACTCTGACTTTAGCATTTACCTACATAAGCTTAAAAACCTTACATAAGCTGTTTTTACCCTTATGGCTGTTTAAATATCATGAGATGTAAACTGGTGCCATCTTATTTTTGTCATTTAACATTTAGTCATATATTTATTGAAGAAAGATATTCTATTACAACATAAATAGAAATGGCTATATATATATATATATATATATACATACATACATGCATACATACACACACATTGTCATGAGTATGAGAATCAAAATCCTCATTCTAATGGTTACATTATTTTCTATATATATATATTAGATATAATGTCGTATTGTTAATATAAGCATCCATAAGATAATATACAGAATGACTACTTGCCTAGGTCTATTAAGGAAGAGAGAGAATGGGGCCCAGGAAAAGAAAGAATAAGAATGACTGTGGTGAATGAATGTATATGATTGCCTCCCTCAATAAGAAATTTAAAGGTACATTCTGTAACTCAGTTTACTGAGAGAATGAAATTAAATTGTCTGATTTTTTCACATAGCTTTTAAGGACATGGGTACAATATGCACACATGTGTCTTTTACAGACAATTGTATTGAGATGTAGAAGAATAAAGTGGATTTAGATTTCTATGCCATCAAGTAACAGAATAGAAATCTGTGCAACAAATGATCCCGATCTTAGGAGTGATGCTTACTAAACCACTGCTTTGTAAAGACAATTATCTTTTAGTTTTGGACAAATAGAAGTTAAGTAGTCTGGTGTCATCAATGTATATACTGTTATTTTGTGGGATGATGGTATCTTGTATCATTTCTTAAGATAACAGCCACAGCAAAGCGGAAGTAGAGGGAATTAGAAGAGAGGATGTTTTTAAGGTGTGGAATTTAATTTACGATCATTCTTTGAAAGAAGAAAATGGAGCTCAAATACAGGTGTGAGAGCATTGCCATCCTGTTTGATGAAGCTGTGTTCTTAATCAAGAGTGCTTAGGGAGCTGTTGAACCGCAGGCCAGTTGGAACACAGTCTGAGCAGGTGCACAGGAAAATCGCCTGAAAATGAGCATGGCTCATTTTAGAAGTTTTTGATTAGCCTGAAGACAGGTTCTTTCCAAAGTAGATTTTCTGACTCACAGTCCTCGTGCCGCTCCAATTCGCCTTGGACAGGAGCACTTAAAATGGCACAGGGGAAAGTCATTCCTTGAACCAGCGTCATTTTGTTTGCTTACCAATTACTTTGGATAACATCTTGGAAGGATAAAGGCATTTTCATCAATGACACACTTGGATCGTGTGCACCCTTGTAATCTTCTGGGAGTCGTTTCTAGAGTATGACAGGATCAGTGCCTAAAACTAAATTAAAAAATGGCTTCCTCACTTTAGAAGAAAATACATGTCTAGGTCAACATATTATCACTCTAAATCAGGAAATTAGAGTGCCTGTAGAGGTACCACGATTCAGGCTTCTGAAAGGGATCCTGTTCCTTTGATGTCAGAGATACTCTCTGACTCCTAAAGGCTTAAAATAGGATATTATTCATCTTATTTTCTGTCCCTGATTTTACCATTCTACCAGCAATAACAATTCTTCCAGACTCATCAGAGAGAGAGAGAGAGACAGACAGAGACAGAGACAGAGACAGAGACAGAGAGAGACAGAGACAGAGAGACAGAGAGAGACAGAGAGAGAGTCAGAGAGAAAGAGAGAGAGAGAGAGAGAGAGAGAGAGAGAGAGAGAGAGAGAAGCTGTTGCCAAAGGCTGTATATCTGACAGAATGCCTCCAATACTTACATATTTAAAATATTTTCTAAAAGGTTCAATGTCAACCATATACAGAGAGGCATGGGTGCTCTGCTCAATTTAGGACGCTTATTTTAAAAAAGAAAGTAGTACACCCCTGACACCATGAATTGTCCAGATTATTTCTACTTAGACAATGACTACAGAATTTTACACGAATTTCCCTGAATCTACATTAATCTTTGAGGAGAGATGTTAATAGCACACAGCACAAACACATGACAATCACACGTGTACACACACACACACACACACACACACACACAGAGAGAGAGAGAGAGAGAGAGAGAGAGAGAGAGAGGGAGAGAGAGAGAGAGAGAGAGAGAGGGAGAGAGAGAGAGAGAGAGAGAGAGAGAGAGAGAGAGAGCAGAGAGACAGACAGAGACAGAGCAGAGCCACTTATAGTTTTAAAGAAAATACAGAAAGTTGGTTACAAAATGAAAGAGAAAGAAAAACAAAGTGGATCAAATTAGTAATTTTACCTTTTAAAGCTGTTTTTAAACAATTACCTGAAAAACAATGACTTGCCTACCGTATTGTTGGACTGTCTCAACCTGCCAGCTTCAGAACAGTGACACCAGGCCAGTTACCTCTCTCTCACACAATCTGTGCCAACACCTATTTCTTCTATCTCTGTGTCCAGTTGGCAAATGACGTGCTTCTCAGTTCTTCCCATAGTTCCTATCTTTGCCCAGACGACCTGCCTTTTCTCTCCTGCCCTGCTATAGGACTCAGTTCTTTATCAGAGCAATCAGAAGGTGATGGAGAAGAACTTTTACAAAATATGATCCAGGTGCTGAGAAATTAGAGTAACAATACCAAAGTGCAGACAGTACTCAGCTCTCTGAATGTATGGAAATCATTATTTGAATAATACAAAGATAACTTTTACAAGGTTCACAGGATTATCCCAACAATACACCCAACAATTGAAGCAATCAATTTTGGAAGATATATGTGAACTAGCCAATTTCTTAGGAATCACTACATATCAAGAAAAGGGGGATATTTTAGAACTATTTAATTACTTTTTGAAGTGGCTTATAGTTTATACAAGAAACACCTGGAGAATCAGGACTTTTTCTTTGTATCTTTGTCATTATTGCCAGTTTTCACATACTCATTATTTTATGTTTTAAATAATATAAATGAGTACATGAATACCTCACAAATGCCTGAAGCAATGTATCATGATTATTTCACTCAGCTCACATGAGTTAGTTAGTTAAGAGGTTTGCATCCTGAAGCCAGAAAGAAAGCAATTAAAACTTACTGAGGACACTGATTTAGCTTCAAGCTTAAAACATTGATTGGGTTCCAGGATCCCTGTCTGTGATTTAGAACTTTTAAAACTTTCAACATTCTGGTACTGAAAGATTTCTTATACAAATCATCTGATCCTACTGAAATTATTTACTTTTCCTTACTTCTACAATAACACCTTCATTGTAAGAACTGTTCATGTTCATACTGTGTAATTTAAGACTGATCGCATTTTTATGAACACATGAATACTCCCATCTATTTCTAAATGTGATATGTGGCAACATTGTAATTCTTGATTTGCTCTAGCTGAATTTCTTTTAGCTCTAAATTTGTATATTCATTTGTTTACTCTCCTTGGGGAGTTGAACCCTGTGTGTCATTACATCAATATCCATTTCTTTCCCTCTCCTCTGGACCTCATTTTCCCCAGCCTTGCTGATTTTTCCCCATCTTCCCCTTCTCTCCACACCCCCACTTTCCTTCTCTCTCTTTTCTGCCTTTGGCTTCACTTAAATTGCCTAAGTGAAAACTGCTACTTTTCAATTACACATGTAAAGAATTTTTTTGCATGCTTTATTATTTTTTATTTATTTTGTGCTCCTTTGAAATGATTAAGTTAACATTTAAATTTGACTATATCTTCTGCAAAGTGTCACTAGTTGTTGTAAATCTCTGGAATTTCCGTATCTTTATGTAATTTCTCTCTATGTTGATAGTCTCATATACAAGCATCATTTTCTTCTTGCTTTCTCTATTTTGCTTGGGCTCATTGAGCATCTTAAGAAGCCATATTCCACTATCTTTCCTCTGCAGTATATAGATTTGCTTTTCTCAGGCTCATTTCTAGAATTGTATATGGTCTCCTCTATTTGGTTACATTTCCTGTTTTTATTTTGTTTGTTCTTCAAGTGTAGAAAGAAGTTAGGGTTTGTTGGGACTTGGGAAAAAATGAGGAGTTTTTCTGTTTAAGTATCTGCTTCTGAAATATTAGATTTTTTAAAATGTCTGTCATTAATCAGACGTTATGTGTAAGTTGTTCTTATGCATAATTTTCTTTCTCTTTACCTTTGCTGTTTCTTATATCAACAATTTTATTTGTCAACATTTTAAACAAAAATCTCATAAGCAAATATTTAATTATAAAAATTGCTTTATTTTACCTACTACTTCAAAAAATTCCACTCTCATATCTATTCTTTCTATATATCAGTATGTTTTTTATATATAATATATACACATATATTTGTATATATACTCACAACTATGTGTGCATATAATTCATAAATATGTATGTATATATAATTAATAAATATATGTGTATATATAGACAGATAGACAGACAGATAGATAAAACATATCAAGGACCACTTTGGTAGCATGAAATTCATACAATTCCCTTCTTTCTTATTTATCCTAAACTAATCTTGGCAGCTTAGACATCTTATAGGCTATAAGATCCCAGTTTCAAATATACCAAGACTTTGGCTTCTGTCTTTTTTTAAATGGGTAAATGGATTTAATCATATTATTATAAAAGTAAAAGCAGAATATATCAACTACATAAAATCAAATTAGATTTTCTGTTACCTACTAGCAATGTTTGATTTTACTGAAAATTATGCTGATCTCGGTGTGTCTCTGGTGGGGACAAAGTGAAATGGTTCCTGCTCTGGGACTAGATCCCTGATTGAGCCTCCACAAGTGTGGATAGCTGCTGTGGATATAAGTTTCGCTTGTATAATAATGTACATATTTTCACATTCCTCTGAGTAATGTCATCTCTGTTAATGTTAATGACTCCATGAGATTTGGAAACAGTAGGAGTCCAGGAGTAGAGTGGGACTATGTCTTTGCAAAATGATAATTGCTGGGACCTTCAGGATAGCTCTTAAGGGTATGGAAAATAGCTCTAAATAGATGATGTCAAAAAAATGTATAATTTCTCAACTATGCAAAATATAAGGATGCAATGTGAATTATGAGTGCCTTCATGAACCTAAAGGAACAAAGACAGCTATACTATGAGCCAGCTTGTCAGAAAGATATTAAGGCAGACAGATTCCTGAGTTCAAGGTCAGCCTCCAGGAGAGTGAGTCTAGGTCTACGTATGGTAGAAATGGTAATTTCAGGACAAGATGCCCCACAACTAGTTTATTCTCTGTGCCAAACGGAGGCAGGCAGTTCTCTGAATTCTTTGGAAATTTTCAAAGAAACTGTGCTTGCTGTTCCCTAAGAATCAAAGGGCTAGGGTCACAGGATACTGACTCATAAGACACGCAAAAGGAAACCTGGGGTAAATAACTGGACAATACGTAAAATGAAAGACTGGACCTGTGTTCTGCAGGAGATGAGCTATTCAGAGAATTTTTTAGGATTAAAAAGAGAGAACTTCTTGGCAAGCAGAACACAGATTTTCAGCTTGGATTCACAACTGACTTATCGTGATGCCCTCTCCATGCTGAAGCTGATCCCTGGCAAGATTGTTCTCCTTCAGTGTATTCTTATTATATTTCCTCTCTTCCTACTTTCCTGGGATCCTTTTCACGTCCCTTCCCATTCAAATCCATCTCTTCTCTGTTTCTTGTTAGAAAACAAACAGATATCAAGAGATTAATAATAAAGTAAATGAAATAGAAACATACAATCTGGAATAGGACAAAACAAATAACCAGTAGAAAAGCAGTCAATAGAATAGCCTAAGAAATATATAGACACATTTGTCCACAGGAAAACCCTTCAACACTGAAATCTGGAAGCCATAGTATATGAAAGCTAAGGATTTGTAAGAGGGGAAAAACATCTCAGGCATCATTATAAGACAAAGAACTTCTAAAAATGCCTTTGAGTTTGTATTGTGTGGGCTATTGACTGCTGAGCTATTGACCAGAGCTTAATTGGTCACTCACTATAAAATCCTTCTTGAAAACAATTCTGTTTTTCTTTACGGGATGTGGGATGTAGGGAGCCTATGTCATTTATGATAACAGTAGGATGAGGATTTTGTTCAGGGTAGGCAAATACTCCACCATGAGCCACCTATTCAAGACCTCCAAGTTGTTGCAGAAGATAGAGGCTGTAACTGTGTTCAAAACAGTCTATTGGCAGGAATCCTGTCAAGGAAAACAGGATATCATTCCTTCTGTCACAATCTTTGTAACTGACAGCAAAGATACATGAAGAGGACACTGAAGTTAGACCCCTCAGAACAGGCTAGAAGTATTTGTTAAATGCTGGATGTATTTATAAGTTACTAAAGAATCAAGGGTCACATTGTACTATACTACTTTAAATTACAAAACAATCCCCATCATCTCTTTATTTTCAACTTGTAAATAACAAAAGTTAATTTACTTAGGTGAAAATAAAAACTTGCTTTTTCCCTTTGCTTATTAAGTGCTTTCTCATTAATATTTTGTTTCTTCTCACTTTTCAATTTGCTATTTACATATGTCTCAAGGACATTTATTTTTTAAAAAAATAAAGCTTACAGAAGTAGAATACCATAAACAATATCTCATTAATCAATGTCTGGAAGCCATGTTTGCTCCATGCTTCCCTAAGACATTAGCTTAAAGCAAATCATAGATTTTTTTATTATTTTTGTGTTAAATATTAAAGAAGATAAGTCTAGAACCCAAGGACTCAAAATCATATTACCCTTATTAAATTTTCAATATCACAAAAATATTTGATATAATTCTATTAGTACTCTCAATGGTCTTGATACATAGTCTTTTAAAAAGAGTCATGATTTTACAATCAATATGTATCCATGTTATAAAATTTCATGTTGTATTTTGTTTTGTATCTCTGTAAAGTATCTTTTAAACTATAAGCACTTCTTTTTTATCTCTTCTTTGTTTTTTCTTTCAAGTTGCATGTCTAACAAAATTGAATCATTTCTCTTGCAAACTTAAATACATTTTAGATACCAGGAATTTTTTTTCCCAGAATGTATTTCTGCCTTTCCTGCCTGACTATGTAACATATTACTGTAATCTGTAGTCTTTGATTCAGTCCAGCTGGATGACATTTTGTAGAGCAAAGATATTACATATTGCAGTGATGATCTGAATGCCCATCAGGAAGCACAAGATGGAGTTATCACTTTGAAATTTGGTAGCCACTGTAATAATCATTTGTAATGCAAATAGTGTGTAATTTAAATATTGTTTTGATACGTAACAAAATATAAAAAATTCATAATAGCATGTACTTGTCTTTTTGACAATGGTATTCATTTTCTGTAGGATCTAGAATCTCCTTTATCTTTCCTAATAACTACAATATAAATTAAAAGTTCCCTATCATTATCATTTTACTTATTTTAATGGGCATAGTCCATTCTAAAATGTAGGAGAAAAAAAATAAAGTTTAATATATCCATATTGTGATATTTACTTTAATGTCAAGTTGATATAAGCTAGAGTAATTGGAGAGGTGGAAGCCTCAATTTAGGAAAGGCCTTCATTAAATGACTGTAGGCAAGCCTGTTTTTGCCATTAATTTATTTATTTATAAGTTTACCCTCTATCCCTCACCCCACATAGTCCCTACTGATATCCCCTTCCCTTCTCTGAGATGGTAGAAACCTTCCTTGATTTCCCTGACCCAGGCAACTCTAAGGGTAGATACCTCTCTGGGTATCCCTGACCCTGGCAACCCTGGAACATCACATCTTAGCAGGCTAGGCACATACTCTCCAACTACTGCCTGACAAGGAAGCTCAGCTAGAAGAAGAGATTCCACAGACAGGCAACAGCTTTAGGGATATCCCTGGCTACAGATGCAGGGACTTAAGTGAAGACAGAACTGCATGTCTGCTGGGTATGTGGGTCATGGGGGAGGTCCAGCCTGCTGGTTGCTGGTTGGTGGCTTAGTCCCCGAACGTCCCTAAGGGTAAGGTTATTGGACTCTGTTAGCCTTCCTATGGAGTTACTATATCCTTCCAGGCCCTCATTCCTTCAACAAACTCTTCCTAATTATGCTGGGAACTCTACTAGGCTCCACCTAGTGTTTGGCTGTGTTTCTCTGTATGTCTTTCAGTCGGCATCTGGGTGGAGCATTCCAAGGTACAGTTATGCTATGCTCCTGTATGCAAGCAAGCATCATTAATAGTGACAAGGATTGATGCTTGCCCATGGGATGGGTCTCAAGTTGGGCCAATTATGGGTTGGCCATTCCGTCAGTCTCTGTTCCATCTTTGTCTCTGCATTTCTTGTAGAAAGTACAAATTTTGGGTTAAAAGTTTTATAGGTATGTTGTTCTTATCCCTCGACTTG
>JADRCC010571904.1:0-15023 GCA_019843855.1 Hylomyscus alleni
TCTGTTTTGTATAAGGACACAGTGAGGCCAGGGCCAATGGAACCCAATTTAACCCAGAAAGGTTACCTCAGGCTCAACTTCTGGTGACACTCTCTAAATTTTCATTTCAATTAATCTCTGGCAATTTGGTGTCTGGGCCCCGTGACAGTCGCCTCTGGCTTCTTCAGAGTGACTACCGAGGAAAAATTATCTGACACATATCAAACAAGCAAGGAACGACACTGGACAGCATTAATCAAAACTTTCTCATTTCCCGAAGAATTAAGCATTAAATAATTAATCCCAGCACTACAGGCGGCTGTAAAAGAGGCCTGATGCCTCCCTGCTGCTAAGAATTTGTCCTTGTCTAAAGGACTAGATTGATATATTTATTATTTATCAGATTAATCATGGCTGGGAACATTATAGATTGGCAGCCAGACCCAACCCATGATGGTATCTGATGTTATCTGAAAGGAAGGGTTATTCTGTGGTGGTGGCAAAAGTCTAGTGAGACCACTACCCCCAGCTCCCCTGTCCAAAGGCGAACATCTCCAAAACATAATATTTTAAGGGGAGGGAAGAAGAAAGAGGAAGAAGAAGAGAATGAGGTGAGCCACAGCCCAGACTCCAAGGCTCATCCCAGATTCCCTGTGGCTGTGGAAGGGACATTGCAGAGGGCCCAGGAATCTGGGCATCTGCTCCATATCTCTGTTCTTCAGTCCTGCACCTGCTTCCACGGTCTCTGAGCACATCGGATGCTTCTCCCTCTTCACCCCTTCCATCTTGGAGGCAGCTTCTTCCCTCCCATAGGGAACTGAACATGTCTGACTGAAGGTAGGAACGAGAAGAGCTGGGCGGAAAGAAATGTCTGGCTAAAGATGCCTGAAAGGCCTGTACAGTCCTGCTCATCTGGATCTCACAGAAATGACACCAGCTTGATCCTCCACACCAGCAGACCAGCTGCTCTGGGCTTTCAGTGACCTCTGGTTGATTATGAGCTGAGCGATGTCCACATAGACCGGAATGGAGGCACTGGGGTGCCTGTGTGGAGAAGTGTTTGAAGCCTTAAGGTCTCAGGGCTTATCCACAGGGATTTTAACGCAATTAAGGGATACTTAGGCAAACAGATTCAGGGAAAGTAGGAAAACAGGCTTACATGGACACCTCAAGGCCTTTGACAGACAGCTAAAAGGCTTTGTGGCGTTGTGGCTGGATTGACAGACAGCATTTGCCCTGTGGGTTCAAGAACAGAGTTCTGACCCTTGGGATGGAATGGTTAATCCCTGTAAAAATTCCAGGCTCTGTGCCTCACTTCCCATGCCCTTTATCCATCAGGGATGATACCATCGGTAGGAAGTAATTTAGGAGACTTTGCAGTGAGGAAGTCATGTCTAAAGGGACCCAGTGACTACTTTGGTTAAGTAGAGGGACTACTGCTGGGATCAGTTGTAAAGAATGCCTCTGGAGAGACGTTGGGGAGGCAAATCATGATCCAGCCAAATAGAAAAGTACCTTGTGAGGAGTGTGGTCAGCATAGTTTCCTAAGTAAGAAATGCAAATAGAGTCATACCTATAGAACAATCATATTGTGTAGCATTTACACAGTCACATCATAGGAAATGCTGGGATATTTATTTCATGTTTCTATACTCACAGTCAGGTACAGTAAATGGGAATCAACCACAGGACATTCTCTTAGACAAGACCCTAGGCTGCAAAGCCTACATCCAGGGAAGGAGTCTTTCCACAGCTGTGCAGGAGTTCCCAGAACCACATCCCTCTGTACATGAAGTATTTTCCAGGTCTACTGATGAGGGATGCAGTTACCTCCATGGCCTTCATCCTTTTTCTATTCCCCTTCTGAATAAAGGACCAACCTCTGAACACCTGGTCCCTCGCTATTTGGATCAGCGAAAGGCATACGCTCCTCGGAGAGAAAATGGTCTGAGGGAATCCACGCACTTCGGGTAGGAATTCACTCTGTTCCTCCTGCTCAGGTGTAGTCTCTTCATAGTTCTCAAATACCCCTTTTCAAATGTGAAGGTGAAATGAAGTATTTAAAAGATGTATTTTATTTTTAATTATGTATGTGTGGAGGGGTGTCGGTTCATGTAGGTGACTGCAGAGGGTAGAGCCACTAGGTTCCCCTGAAGCCGGGGCTACATGTGGTTGTGAGTAGCATGTGAGTTACAAGTGGTTGTGAGAGCATGTGAGTTACATGTGGTTGTGAGCAACATGTATTCGTAGTCATGCAAAATCTCTCCAGCCCATATTTTTTAGTATTCTGTTTTATTGTTTGTCTGTTTATTTAATTTGTTTTATTCATGTATACTTTCACGGTCACATATGGCTGTGCACATGCCACAACATACATGTGGTGGTCAGAGGACAATTTTCAGGAACTGGCCCACTTCCTCCACCATGTGGGTCCAGGGACTGAGGTCAGGTCATCAGACTTGGCAGCAAACGCCTTTACAGGGGCTCTGGGGCTCTAAAGTATTTTTGTTTGTTTGTTTTACAGATGGGAAAAATCAAGGCGCCAAGAGCTGAATGTGAGTCTCAGTACCACAGCTTTTCCAGACTTAATTCAATTACAGGCTGGCCCTTGCTCCAGTAACAATGAACCTGACACAGTGTAATCGCCCCTGTTTCAAAGCTAGACAGTGAGTGTAGTGACTGGTTCTATGTGTCAACTTGACACAAGCTGGAGTTATCACAGAGAAAGGAGCCTCCCTTGAGGAAATGCCTCCATGAGATCCAGCTGTAAGGCATTTTCTCAATTAGTGATCAAGGGGAGAGAGCCCATTGTGGGTGGTGCCAACCCTGGGCTGGTAGTCCTGGGTTCTGTAAGAAAGCAAGATGAGCAAGCCAGGGGAAGCAAGCCAGTAAGCAGCATCCCTCCATGACTTCTGCATCAGCTCCTACCTCCAGGTTCCTACCTTATGTGAGTTCCTGTCCTGACTTCCTTTGGTGATGAGCAGCAATGTGGAGGTGTAAGCTGAATAAACCCTTTCCACCCCAACTTGTTTCTTGGTCATGACATTTTGTACAGGAATACAAACCCTGACTAAGACAAGGAGTCAACATGTGCTTCTAGGAATTGTGATGGGATTCTCATGGGTGAATTTAGAAAGGGGGTACAGATTTGAGCATGTAATCTCCATTGTACAGAGAATTTGAAAATCTTTATCTATCACCTGTTTTTCTTCCCCTTTCATATGATGAACTAGATACTGTTTTTACTATTTTCTAAGCACCAGTATGTGCCGAGCTCTGTGGAAAAGTAGATGCCACTTGGACAAGATCAGCCACTTGGGAACTGGTATACAGACAGGTGAGGAATGTGACACAGATTTCTGTTGCTGCCAGTCATTGAACCTGCCAGGTAACAAGAGAAGCTGCTACCACTGAGAGGGCCAGAGGGACAGGCACTGGCCACACCGAGATGGATGGCAGAGAACGCAGTATGTGGAAAGCCATTCAGGCAGAGTCTGAAGTACAGAGTCTAACACTCCTAGGGGGAGCCTTGGCATTCAGAACATTAAGTGTGACAGTGTCACGAAATTCCTTTGCATCCTGGAGCCTGCAGAGTGAGCTATTGGGGGAAGCCGCTCAACTCCTCATGGTTTAGAGCCACAACCAGAAACCTGCAGGGAGTGTCCTTGCCTCCTTGTATGTAGAATCAGGAAGCCACTAAGGACGCCCAGAGAACCATCAGGGAGGTCAGCTGGGTCAGATCCAAGAAGTTAAAGATAGTTAAATGGCTAATTGTTAAAATGTGATACAAACAAACAGGAACAAAAACCAGAACCTGTAGTCTCCACCTCTGAGATGCAAAGGGCATTTCCAAATGTACTCAATTGGAAGATCTGTGAGAGTGTGAACCAGAACCACAGCCATGAGAGTGTGCTTGTCGTACATGTACCTGTGTGAACAAGGAGCACATCCGGGAGAGTGCGCATATCACATGTGTGGCTGTGTGAACAAGGAGCACATCCGGGAGAGTGCACATGTCGCATACACGACTTTGTGAGCATACACACACTCAAGAAATGAAGTCATATAGAAGGCACACTGGAAACCTACTGCATCCAACACGGTTAAAAAGAATCTTCAGAACACAAAGTAAGAAACGCTAAATAAAGCTTCAGTTGAAAGGAGAATAAACATCAGAGCTGAGAGATGGAAGAGAGATGTCAGCGAGAAGTCAGCACCATGGACAAATAGGCAATAGAGTGGGTGAAATCAATGGTGGGGGGGGAATTATTCTTAAATAGGAGTTGTGTGAGTTTTGGGAAAGTGAAGCTTCCAGCAGAGCCCAGAGCATGCCAAGCTGACTGTCCCCACTTGGAGCCCATATACACACACTCAGGTATGAACCTGCATAGCTTTCAGCTAAACAATGACTCTAAAGCCAATCTAGAAAGTCTGTGGTGAAACGGTATAGAAGGAAGAGAGAAAGGGATCCCGAGCACACAGCTCATGTTTACTTCTCACGAGAAACATTTTGCAGGCACCTGTGTCTACAGCTATATTTACTGTATTTGTGTATTTAGGAATATTTATGTACATACCTATATGTATATAACAACAATTAGTGGGAAAAGCAGCCATTAACTTGAAAGAGAGGAAGGTCGGGGAGGGTTTTGCAGGATGGAAGGGAACATGGAAATGACACAATTATATTTTAACCTAAATAATAAAACAAATATTATTTTAGAAAAGAATTAAACAGAAACACACATTTTGGAATGATAAACCTTACGCGTACGCACATAAATGTGTTTCTACAGAAATAGAGGTCACATCAAATTCATTATTTTTATATTTATCTTACTTTACAGATACAATTGCCAAGTTTGACAGTCATTCTGAGTATCCCCCCCAAATACCACTGGTGGCTTTTCAGGGTCTCGTGTGTTCATTTAACTCATTCCAATGTTGCCTGTTTAGACTCTCCTGAGCACTGTGTTCTTATAGATTGTTCTAGACTGAATAATTTTCTTTTTTTTTTAGGGTAATTCTTGATTATTTGACTTGGGATTAGGATGGCAATAAGTGGCACAAGCAAAAGTGCTGCTTTATTTTTTCATAGAGAAGGGAAACAGAATCTATGCATCTATAGTCAGAGGTGAATTTAGTGTGAAGATTTGTAATGTCAAACTAAATCCCATCAAATATATGGGGAAGTTAACTTTCTTTTTTTTTTAAATTCACATATTCTTTTTTTTCTCTTTTTATTAATTTATTTATTTTTTCTTTTTAATGAACAAACAAAAACAACAAGAACAAACCACTGTCGCCTCCCCCCTCCCCATGCCTGCCACCCCACCCTCTCCCACTTATCAGCCCTGTCATTCCCCTACACTGGGGCACAGAACCTTCACAGGGCCAAGGGCCTCTCCTCCCATTGATGACCGACTTTGCAATCCTCTACTATACACATGCTGCCAGAACAATCAATCCCACCATGTATAGTCCTTGGTTGGTGGTTGAGTCCCTAGGAGCTCTGAGGGCATTGGTCAGTCCATATTGTTGTTCATCCCAAGAGGCTGCAAACCCTTCAACTCCATTGGTTCTTTCTCTAACTCCTTCATTGGGGACCCTGTACTCAGTTCAATGGATGGCTGTGAGCCTCTACTTCTGTATTAGTCAGGTACTGTCAGAGTCTCTCAGGAGACAGCTATATCAGGCTGGAGTGCCCTTCCTTCAGTCTCTGCTCCATAGTTAGTCTCTGCAACTCCTTGCATGGGTATTTTGTTCCCCCTTTTAAGAAGGAATGAAATATCTTCCTTTTTCTTGAGTGAATAATTTTCAACAAACATCTTTCATCATGACTTAGAGCAGCTTGGTGTTGGATAGAGACAGAGTTCCCACCTGTGGGAACCAGGAACCTCTGTCTGATGAAGGCTCTCATGAGCCAGAAGATGAGGGGCCTGAGGTTCCTACAGAGTTAGCTCTGAGCAAGGCTGGCAGAGATCCCCTCACACTCATCCTCCTGCATGCATCCCAGTGTCTGCCTTGAAACTCACTGCTGGGCAGCAACACTGAGCACAGAAATGAGGATGTGGCTTAGTTCTCCCTGGTAGGTCGTCACCAGGCACCACACCCTCGAAAGGCACCACAGGAATCATCTCCTCTCCTCAGGAGCACGCAGTCAGCAGATCCAAATTTTTCTCAGTCCAAGAGACACTGGTGCCCCTTGTCTCCCTCAGCACCATTCTTCTCAGAAGCATCTTCCAAGGAGATTTAGGAAAATACTCTACTCTGGCATGTAGTTCTCAGATATCATAGGTGGAGACTGGAGAGATGGCTCAGTTAATAAATTAGCATTGCAAGCAGGAATACCTGAGTTTGAACTCAGAGTTCAGATAATTGAAAGCTACTCTAGTGGCACATTCTTATAATCCCAGTTCTGGAGAGTCAGATATGTGTCTTTCTAGAGCCCTCTGATTAGTCAGCCTCACTGCTTGGCAAGTTATAGGCCAGTGAAAGACCCTTATCTCAAAATAAAGACTAGTGACACTTTAGGAAAGAATCCAGAAGTTGTCCTCTGACCTCCCCATTCACACTTATACATCCATGCAAATGCACAAGTACATTTTTGCACACACTATACATAGTCACATACACACACACACATATATACACTCATCTGTATACACACATACACAGACATACACATACATGGTGCACATACTATATCCACACATGCATACATGCGCACATATACAGACATACACATGTGCATCACATATATAGACATATTCACACATACACACATATACATACATATACATCTATATGTATACACATGTACACAGATATACACATACATGTGCACATACATACAGACACACAAATGTGCATACACACATGCATGTACACATACACACATGTGTGCACAGGTACACAAGTGCATCACATTGTATACAGACACATTTATGCATACACACATGCATTATATATACAGACACATTCATATATACATACATATACATACACATATATGTGCATGTACACACAGAGAATTTTCTAGTTGGATACTTGCACCATAGATTTTACTTCCCCTGAACAAAATTCCAGAGCTTTCTTACTGCTATTTATTTAATCTTAAAAAGAACAAAAGACAGGAAATGGGGCTGCACAAATTAAGATCGTAACCGAGCTTTTCCATCCTCATAGAGGGAGCTGGGCAGCTGGCGCCCGCTTTGATAATAGCACTCTGATCTTATTTTAGTTTTAAGAAATAGGACATTCATCTTATTAAAAATAAATATTTTATACATGTTTTCATAATTTCCTTCATAACAGATTGCTGTTGGAATTGTTCCTCGCTTCTATCTTTTTCCATTTGGCTCTGGTTACGGAGTTTGATTATTTCTTCATTGAAGTTGTTTCATCCCACTGAGCATTAATACTTTGAATTCGTGTCATTAATTTCATACCTGACCCTGAGCTATATTTTTATTACATTAAAGAGTTCTGGAGTAGATTGTATTCATTTGGAAATCAGGATTAGGGGGGAAATCCAGCCAAGAATAGAGAGAGGCTCCTCTGTTCTGTGTGTATTGTTTCTCTCAGTGTGCTGACAAAGGTCTGAGTGAACATTCTACGGTGGGAAGCTGGACAGATCCTTGTCTCTTTGGGTACACAGGTACTTGGTCCCACAAGTAGCCTACACTTTTCCCAAGCCTACAACACTTTAGTCAACAATCAATAGACTTGGGCTACAACATATTCAGAGCAGAGACCCCTGGGACACCACAGACACTAACCCTGTATCCTTGGCTTCAGGGTTTCACTTGCATGGCAAATATACAAAGAATACCATGTAACCAGAGATCAAGGCTGAGGGCAGGCAGTGAAATAGCTCTGCCACCACTTCCAAGGAGTTGAATGCATGCAGGTCACCCTCACCTTGAGCATCAGTCACTGAGCTGTGTCCTTTGATCAGGAAGTTTAATTTATCTTTAATCTTCACATCAAACAAGCCACATCAGTGTCTAGCATGTGTCATAGAATCACCAGTGTCCAGCCGTGTCACAGAATCACCTGTGTCCAGCACGCATCACCGAATCACCTGTGTCCAGCATGTGTCACAGAATCACCTGTGTCCAGCATGCATCACAGAATCACCTGTGTCCAGCCCATGTCACAGAATCACCTGTGTCTAGCATGTGTCACAGAATCACCTGTGTCCAGCATGTGTCACAGAATCACCTGTGTCCAGCCCGTGTCACAGAATCACTTGTGTCCAGCACACATCACAGAATCACCTTTTTGCCCCACTGTCCCTTGAAGTCAGCCCACCTAGTGATCTTTAGGACAACTGAAGGGTTTCTGAGTTCTTGAGAGCAAGTGGCACAATTGAACTAAAGGCACAAAAAGAACAGAAGTGCCTTAAGTTAATGCCTCAGTGTGAGTTCCATATTTAAACATATTCAAGTCTCCATCACTTCCTCTTCCTAAAGGTCAACCTGGTGGTTTTGAGTCTTTCTTACTCCTTTGTGCTTGCAGCATGGAGTGGGGAGTGCTATTCAGGACCAGGTGGAGTGTTGTCCTAGGGAAGCAAAAAGAAGATGCTAGGCACTATCACTGTTTTACATGGACACTGGCCACTCCCTACAAAATACCCAGGACACAGGTAGAATTATAACCCACCAGGAGTCCTCATTTCAGGGGCCTCAGCTTTGGCAGTCTGAGATCAGCCATCCCCCAACAAAGCCACCACACCAAGCCATGATTCCCATCATTATTTCATAGCATGGGTTCAGATTAAGTCCACTGCCTGATCCCTCAAATTTCCCAACACAGTTAGGTGCCTATCTCCTAAAGGTGACTTCTCCCCGTCTCTGCTCTAGGGCTCTTGACCTCCCCAATGCTTGGTGGGACCTGGTTCATTTTGGGAGTTCCTCTCTATACCAGCTTTTCATTTATCTAGAACTGGGTTTCCTGGCCCAAGGCACCAGAAAGAACAGCTTGCCTAGAGCGTGCAGCTGTGTTGTCTGTGCTTCATTGTGACCCCAAAGGTCCTTTCAGCTCCAGAAAAGCAGCAGGTGGTGTCACAGCTGTACTGTTGCAAGTCAGTTGACACCAGCATATGGAGCTCTGGTGTGTAAACTCTCGTGAATGTCTGTACATCCTGCATACACATATTAACATGTGCGTGCATACACATATGCACAGTTGTTTCATCTTTTCTTTTCTGACCTGGACCACTAGAAACCACATGAGAAATTCCCTGTTAGCATCCTATTTGCAAGAAGGATGAGCCACAAATGGCCACTTGAGAACAGCTTGCAGGAGAACTCTGTCCTGCTTCCTGGGTCCTTGAAAAAAATCACTGCTTTTCAAGGAAAGTCTGACCCTTCTCCAGTTATTGATATAAAGACCTGGGTGAGAAAAGAGCAAGGCTAAGACCCACACAGAGGACCTCACGCAGGGAGATTAGTAATTGGTACATCTGAAACCCAGAACACTGACCATCCGGTCAAGGCTAGAGAGTCCACGTGCTCTCTGTCTCCTCTGTGTGCCTAAGCAACAGCACACAAGACAGAGGCCATTTAATGGAGGTGTGAGTCCCTGAGTGTCTGAGAACCTGCTGCTGGTAATTCCTTAGGCAAACAGCAGAGCTCTGCATGCAGGCACCAGAGGGAGCACCATCAGGTATTCTATTTACAGACATTTAATTACATTTTCCGTTTGAATTTGCTCTCCAAAGAATTCAGGCCAGCAGCATGGCACTGCCATGCCTTTCCGTGTCCCTAATGGATTCATTCTGAACACCAGACTCTTCCAGGTTTCTATGCATCATCTGTGAATTGAGCTGAGAGGAAGGCAAGAGGACACTCAGAGACTGCCACCATCCCACCAGGCACTTCCATCCATCCCTTCTGCCCCCTGTCATCAATGTGCTAGTTTGTGAAAGAAAGAGGATATAAGGACGAATGCTGATGTATTCCTTTGGACAAAGTCCTTGACAACTATTTAGGAGTTTCTGTCTATACAGCAGTGATATTTGGGCCATTAGATGCCTGATGCTTCACTGACAACGACCCATATTTTTCTGCCAGAGAGGGATAGTACCTGTTGGCCACATCAGGCAGAACGCTGTCCTAACAGGAGGATCAGTATCAGCCACAGAGGATTGTACTTCATGCATGCATGAGCATGAAGGAGAGTAGAGAGCCCTCACAGAGACCCTGTCCTAGGTCCAGGTCCCATATTTGGCGGCACCCTGCAGTTCCTGTGCTCATTGCTTGTCCTGGAGTCAGACACAGGGAGGATGCTCACAGTTGGAGAGGAATGAGATCACAGCCCACACCTTCTATTGTCTAAGTAGTTGAGGATCAGGAGGACCTGGTTCAAAGCTGAGTAGCTTCAAGAGGGACCTTTCGGGTACAGAAGCACAGGACAGTGCATGTTGACCTGGTCTGTTTGCAAGGCACAGAGCTGCTGGGTGCCATTCTCCTTTCTTCTTGAAATGTGTTAAAAAGAAGAAAACTCCCTTCTGGCTGGCTAGCATGGGGACCCTGGTGAGTGGCTAACATGGGTACCCTGGTGGCTGGCTAAATAGGGGTTCTGGTGGCTGGCTAATGGGGATCTTGGTAGCTGAGTAACATGGGGACCCTCGTAACTGGCTAACATGGGGACCCTGGTGGCTAGCTAAATGGGGATCTAGGTGACTGGCTAACATGGGGATCTTAGTAGCTGGGTAACATGGGGACCCTAGTAGATGGCTAACATGGGAATCTTAGTAGATGGCTAACACGATGCAGAATTATGTGCTTGAGGCCAGCAGGTGAAATCAGACAACTGGAGCTCAGCTCAGGCCTGCCAGACACACACGTAGGTGTGTACAAATACAGACACATTTACACATGCAAAGGAATGTACACATAGAAACAACTACATACACCGAGACATGGATACAAGCATATTCACACACATAAAAGCATGAACACAGACAAATATACATGTAAAGGGACATGAACACACAGAAACATGTACAGGCGCAGAGTCATAAGCACACAGACAAATCTACACACAATATACAGAGTCACATGGAAAGAAACAGCTGTGGGAACACACAGAAATAAATATACAAATACACACTGACAGATGTAGATATTTATACATACAGACACATGCAAGTACAGAGAAGCACACAAAGATATTTATACACACTGGTATGTGTGCACACATACACAAACAGGCATACATCCTCTCACCATACACACACAAGCCCCCATATCTACATACACTTGTAAGCACATATATATATACAGACACAAACCTATATCCACATACATATATGCAGTATACATACACACATATTTACATATTATCCAGTCTTCCACTTCACAAATATGCACATGTACATGTGTGTGTCAGCACATAGACACAAGGACACGCAGACACAGTCAGTGCAAGTCCACAGATGTTGTCAACATAGACTTGCTCCTGCACAAGTAAGCACCTTGCAGGATTAGACCTCTGCCTTGAACCTGTGACTCTGTCTCTTCAGCATGGACAGGTTGTTTCTAAGGCACTGGCATCTAAAACACAGACTTGTGCCAGCTTGAAGAGAAAATTGTTATGAGCATTGTGACAGTGACAATATTCATGCCAATTGACTTCCTGTCACCGGAAGTACCGAATAAGTGCTTCACTTACCAAGACACACCCACAAGAAACACACATGCATACAGTCAAATGTGCAGATACACAGAGACTCTGTCAAGCACACATGTGTGAAATGCAGGTGACTGTCTATATGGGCCTGAGACTGCTCCTACAGTCGGGAGCCCATACCTCCTACCAGCTCCATCCTGGATCCTGAAGAAACTTCCAGAACCTCTGCTATGTTTGGCATGATAATGAAAAAAAAAAGACATATAATATCTACATATGATACAACTGTACCCACTCCATGTGTACTCATATACACATGAGCACACATACACACACACACACACACACACACACATACACACACATGCATTTGATCCATTGCCTGACAAGCAAAGCCTTTGCTTTGGCCGTTATTCCTGAGTCCACTCATCAACTCCTATCCGTGAATAAAGCAAACTGGGTAAGAAGGTGCATTGAACAGGCTTCTTGTAAGGAAGGGGAAATGTGTTTCTTGAAATTAAGTGCTTCTCTGAGAGCAAGAACTTTATGGACAAGCCTTTGCCTTGAGTCCTCTGATCTTCATGCTTCAGGGCATGACTGCCACCTATGGAATGAAGTCAGAGCCTTGCACTGCTTCCAACAGTCACATGATGTGTGTGTGTGTGGGGGGGGGTGTCTCAATAAAGCCATTTTGTCTCTGCTTCTTAAGCCAGTTTATTTATTTATTTATTTGCCTGTATTGTAAGGGCTGCTGTCAAAGTTTTAAATTATATTAAATCTCTTAACTTACATCTTAAATTCAGTTTAGAAAGGTCTTAATATTTCTCAGAGGAAATGATGAATAAACGATTCTCACAAATGTAAAGACTAAAGAATGTAATTATAAAGGTGTATTCAAAGATGTAAAGGCCTTGTTTTAAAAAAGACAGATTTTGAATCTTAGTTTCAGTCAAAAAGTAATTGCATAAAGGAGGTTCCTGATAACTCCATCTTGTTCCCCAAATGCACAGTAACTAAAATTTCCCCGATTTTAGATCTTGTTTTGCTTTTCTCACCTGTGGTCTGATCTTTCCAGCAACCTCCAGTAGAAGCTGAGAACACAGTGACTCTAGACTGTTCTGTCCTTCCCTGATTGGGTCTCAGCAATTAATTTCTACTCATTGGAAAAAAGGATTCTAACTATAGGTAAGAGACGTTGGTACCCTCCCTGAATCCTCTCTGCTGGTCAAAGGCCCTGAGCTTTCCAAGGTATCTCACCTGTGATTTTAATCACAACTGCATTTTTTATGGGAGGGGCCAACCTGAAAAGCAGAGAGCAGCCTACCACACGCAAATACAGACACACAAACGGACACATGTGTACACACACACACACACACAATAGGAGAGGAAGAAAGAGAAGAAAAGGAGGGACCATTAAAAGAGTTTGTGTCAGTCTTTTTAAAAATCCATTTGTGATCACAAATGAAACACTTCCCATCTCTTAATGGGTAGCTTGCTTGGTTTTATTACCAACCACGCAAAGCAAGACCCTGTCAAAAGAAGTGCTGTGCGGAGGTCTCTGCTTTCCATTAAAATAATTTCAAAAAGCTTTTTTTTCCCCTCCCCTGAAAGAACCCATTTTGCAAGATGATTTAGCTCAAAATCTGCTGGGAGTAACCCTTGGCATAAAGTCAGATTGTGTTGGAGTTAGGCCTAAATTCATACATCAATTATTTACTGTCGACGCCGATTGTATAAGTGTAGAAAATTACTAGGAATGATATTTTCTCTCAGGCAGAAAAAATGTGATACAGCGGACCCACCCCTCCTAATGTGCTGCCCACTGTCCAGGCCCAGAATTATTTATGCATTAGAAAACAGTGCGCCGGGGCAAAGGGGAAAAGACAGGGAGAGACAGACACATTATTTTAAACCTTTCATAACACCCATAAATATTTCATAACAAATAAATAAAGAATGTCGGGCCGTGTGGAGACAGCTGTAGAGGCACGGTTCAGTGCTCCGCCGGGCTCCGGGGACCCCGCGCTTAGCCTCGGTTAAGCCCCCATTTCTTTTTAATCATCCACTTAGTGCATTATGGGTAGGGGCTCTGCAGGTGAGCGGGAATGCTGAAGGTTACAGAGAGAGTGCCACTTTCCACGGGAACCAGTGTTTTCCTTTCCCATTTAATCTTTCAGACAGACACACAGGAAGGGAACCTTTTACGGTCTGTAACCTATGGGGGGGGTGTAGGGGGGTTCATGCTGCCCCTGTGGCACTATGGTTTCCCCCTAATAAAAAGTACTGACTTGGCAGTGCACCCAGTTCACTTCAGGGAACGACTGGACTGCAAGTGAAGTTTGAGACTCTGTGGCAAGGAGACTGCTGCTGAAGGTGCCTCCTGCCTTACAGAGATTGGAACCCTGCGGTGACACTTAGTGGCCAAAAATTAAAAAATTAATAAAAGAAATGAGGAGCAGAGGAGAAAAGGGAGGTTCACAGATCTCAGAGAAGTACACTCTCTTGTAATGGAGCACCTAAAGGCTAGTAGAGTATGTGTGTGCCTGGCCAATATGCACTGGCTGTACCACCCCACAAATTGTGCATTGTTCACCATAGAACAGAGGCCTGGAATGCTGGCCTCACTGTGCATGTGCTGTGCGCTCTGGTGTCATGTTCAAATACACAGAAAGGATATGTCCTGTGAGTCTGGTGTCAAAGGTCTTCAAAGGGGCCTTCAGCAGTGAGCACCATGCAAGGCCACTGAGGAAAGAAAACCCTGTGGGCTGTGGCCTCCGTTTCTCTATCCACCAGACAGGTAATTGTGAGACAGGCGTTTGCACAGTTCATCTTACTAATATGGTGGCTGGTCAGGTGGCCCATCACTTGACTGACAAGGCTCAGGGGTGATTCTCAGGCTTCTTCCTAGAATAAGTCTTATTCTGTGGCCCCTTGATCATAGGTATGAACTCATGTGGCACATGGCAGAACTGCTTTCTGTTTTGATCCAGGCAAGCCATGATGCAGGTATACTAGGCCACAGGTGAGCTGGGTTGCAATTACACTGGGATCTAAGTGTGCTCGAACACGGGTGCTTGGTGCTCTAGGTAGGCTTTGCTTCAAGTGTGCTGGATTGCAGGTATGTTGGGATCCAGGTGTCTTAGGCTGTGGGTGCACTGGGTTCTAAATGTGCTTGACCACATGTGCTCTGTGCTGTAGGTGTGCTAGGCTGTATGTTTGCTGGGCTGCAGTTGTATTGGTCTACAAGTGTGCTAGAACATATGTGGCTGGCTCGGTGTCAGGCCAGATGTCTTGTTCCAATAAGACAGCCTACACCTTACTAGGCCTTTCCCAGTCCCTCAGCTATTGGTTTGCCTATGATTTCAGGTGTGTGGAAGCTGTCTCTGTATAGGATCTGAACC
>JADRCC010571905.1:1072-17188 GCA_019843855.1 Hylomyscus alleni
TTTTTTTTTTTTTTTTTTTTTTTTTTTTTTTTTTTTTTTTTTTTTTGAGACAGGGTTTCTCTGTGTTGCCTTGGCTGTCCTGGAACTCACTCTGTAGACCAGGCTGGCCTCGAACTCAGAAATCTGCCTGCCTCTGCCTTCCAAGGGCTGGGATTAAAGGTATGCACCACCACTGCCCTGAAAAAGTATAGTATTTTGATCATAATGGAAAAGAAGTAAAAGGAAACTTTGTGTAATAGGATAATCGTTCAGTATGCTCAAAAATGAAGGAGAGAGAGATTGTCACAAATGCGATAACACAAAATTATTCTGAACACTTATGTACATCTATAAATGATAAAGTTCTCCAAAGTGGCAGCTTTGTACACCCCAAGGCTGACAGTCTTCCTTCCATCCACATGAGTTATTTCTTACAAATTTAGCATAGGGCAGGGGTAATGGTCCACACCTTTAATCCCAGCACTTGGGAGGCAGAGGCAAAAGGATCTCTGAGTTCAAGACCAGTCTGGTCTACAGTTCGAGTTCCAGGACAGCCAAGGCTACACAGAAACCCTGTCTGAAAAACCAAAATCCAAACCAAATCAAACATAAAAAGAAGTTAACACAGGGTTAAGAAGAGATGGTTCTGTGGTCAAGAGCATTTACTACTCTTCCAGAGAACACAGCACTCTTCCAGCACCCGGTTGGCTGCTCACAACATCTCTAACTCCAATGCTAAACAATCTGATGACTCTTCTGGTCTCCTCAGTTACTGGAAACATGTGGTACACAGACATACATGTATGGGGGAAACCCATACACATAAAATAAAAATAAATCTTAAAGAATTCATCACTTATTTTAAATTCCACAGAATTACTTTTTTATTTTTTTATTTATTTAATTTTTTTGGTTTTTTTGAGACAGGGTTTCTCTATCTAGCCCTGGTTGTCCTGGAACTCACTCTGTAGAGCAGGCTGGCCTTGAACTCAGAAATCCGCCTGTCTCTGCCTCCCAAGTGCTGGGATTAAAGATGTGCGCCACCACGCCAGGCCAGAATTACTTTTTTTAAAAGCACGGGTGCAAGGATAAGAATATTGCAATTCTCTTTTTCCTGCATCTACAATAATCAGGACTTTTAAAGCTACGTGGGATCAAGACAGCTTTCATTTTAGACAGACACCTTCTTACATTGTATAAGACATCACCCACACATATCCTGGCATCATTTGACAACAAAATTGTCCCTGAACATTTCCAAACTGCCCTCTAGGTGTGGAGCTTTCTTTTTTGGGAGCCCACCGCCATCTTTTTCTTCTAGCTCACCTTGGGTTGTTCTGCATTGAGTTCTAGCTGCCCTGGCCATGCTTAATTTCTTGTGCTTTTGTCTTTGTCTGGCAAACTCTGCTTTACGTCTGGATAAACCTTTCTGAAACGTGGGATCTCAGCCCGTCCACATTCCCAATCTAATTTAATTATTTCTGCTTTGGCTTCCCTCTCAATTCTATACTTTAAAAATAAATGTGTGTGTGTGTGTGTGTGTGTGTGTGTGTGTGTGTGTGTGTGTGCTGTGCGCGCGCAATAGTATGGTATCAGAGAACAACTTGATGGAATCAGTTCTCTCTTTTCACCAGACATGGAACTCAGATTATCACTTGGAGGCAATCACTTTCACATGGTGAGTCACCTGACTGGTGCTTAATTCCGTACTTTTCTGCCTTGAGACACCATAGTGTGTTAGTGTCCACGACCTGCCTCAAGCGATTCTCACCGCCTTAGAACTACTGAGTTCTAGGTTAGCCCAGCTCTGTTCGTGATCACATGCCCCTCATCCTTTACCTAGTACAGTTACGTGTTGAAAATTTAGTAGAGAAACATTTCTTGAGCCGCTAAATAGGAACTGGTGTTGCGCGGCCGATTTAGTTGAAGCATATTTAGAAAAGGGGAGGGCATCTTTCTTTGGGGCTCACAGGGTTGAGCTGAATTGGGGAGCGTCTCTGGTGCAGACCAGATTCTCTCGCCTTGGCGTTGGAGCCTCGGCGTCGGAATCTAGAGGTGCAGCAGCAACCATAGAGAGCGCGCGGCGGGAGCGAGGGGCCCGGATGCGGTCACCATAGAGACGGGTGAGTGACAGGCAGCGGAAGAGGAAGCCGAGGGCTGGGTTATGAGGTGGCAGCGGCTGCAAAGCGGAGCTCCTCGGCCCGCAACAGGGTGGGCTCACCCGCGAGGCGGCTCCGTCGGCCGTAGGACTTGAGTGTTCCTGTCCCTCTGACCGGCAAGATCCAAGAACTCGCTCGGTCCTGCTCTCCGCCGCGAGCTCTCTTCCTCCGCCCGAGTTCGCAGAGCAAACCAACTGGACGCCTGGCCTTTTCTGCAATCGTGGGACGTAGGCGATTAATTTCTGTCTCCAGACGGCCGGCTAGGACTCGCTCTGTGCCTTCTTCTGGGGGGCTGGCACGGGGATGTGGTCGCCAAGGGAATTATAGGGCACTGGCTGGCGCAGGCGGGTGCCCTGTTGGAAGGTGGTGAGCCTCTGCTGGCCTTCCCGGACCCCCGCGTTTCTCTAACTGTTGCTGTCTCCCGGGTTGCTTTTGCTTTATTTGGCTTTGTTTGATAACCTCTAGCCACAGCAAGAGTGTCTGTAAGTTGTCTCCTGCTGCTCTTAGAAATGTGTGCAGCATAGCTTTTGCAGGACGAGTAGGATGGCCAGCAAAATGGCTCCATCAACCATTGCGCTCCTCTGAGAGGCCAGCTGTGCTGAGTCACTGTGACTGCTCACCTCATTTGGGTGGGCAGGTGGGTGGGCACCGTGCATGGTTGGTGATCTTATCTGACAAAGAGGGGATTTCTAGAGTCTGGATTTCTTTGACACTCAGGAGCAGGGTGATAGGAGGCGCTGACCTCTTTTCTAGTGCTATCCTGCAGCAGTCCCTTCTAGGGCCTGAGGAGACATAGTGGGCCAGGATATCTGCAGGATAGGACAGGGTGTCTGAGGCAGGCCCTTTTGGTCAGATTGTTGTTTGAATAGTGCATGCACTTTACCCTAAGCTCTGCGTCATCGGGTGCTGCTGAATTGGATTAGGCCCATGCCTCAAATGGCTGTAGACCTTTTGGGGTTAGGTTTGGCAGTATTGCACTTTCTTTTTTCTTTTTACTGGACTACAGACTGCAATCCTAGTAGGGAGTGGCACTGTTCACATAGACATTAGTATTTTATTGAGGAGTGTGTCAGCCCCATGGCCACTGAAGACCAGACATAGGGAGTTAGGAAGACTGTGGGGATGCTGGCTTGGAAGTCGACACACATTGCTCCTTTCCTTGTTGTGGACCTCACTGACTCCAGGTTCTCTGGTTAAAACTGTGGGGCTACTGCTGGCCTGGGGCGCATCAACCTACTAATCCTTGAGACTGTGCCCCTGGGGCACCCTGTATCAGGGCCTGGCACCATGCGACTCAGCTCCCTGTTGGCTCTGCTGCGGCCAGTGCTCCCTCTCATCCTAGGGCTGTCTCTGGGGTGCAGCCTGAGCCTCCTTCGGGTTTCCTGGATCCAGGGTGAGGGAGAAGATCCCTGTGTAGAGGCTGTGGGGAAGCCTGGAGGGCCACAGAATCCAGACTCAAAAAATGGGCTGGACCAAAGCGATGAAGACTTCAAACCCAGGATTGTCCCCTACTACAGGGATCCTAACAAGCCCTACAAGAAGGTGCTCAGGTGAGGGTAATTGTGCATAGCCCCCTGGAACTGACCCTCACTCTAGAGCTGTTTGCTGCTAGGTTTATGTTGCTACTCTGTGTTAGTTTCCTGGAAGCCTTTGTCTTACTTCCTATCTTGGTTTGCTCCCCAAGTCTGAGAGTGTCTTACCCATTGGTGTTAATGTTCACTGTTCTTGAACAGAGCTGTACCTGCACGAACCTACTGAATAGACCTACTGAGTAGAGCTGTCTCCACGTAGCCAAGTCCAGCCTCGCCTACTCAGTGGGCACTCACCCCGGTAGCTAGTTATTAGTGGTGAGGGAGGGGATCTCTCCCCTTTCCCAATCCAGCTCATTTATTCCCAGGGATGTATGTGCTAGGCAGGCTGGTACATGCTCCCTTAATGGCTCAGGAGCTGACCCCTTATCTTCTGGTCTCTCCATAGGACTCGGTATATACAGACAGAGCTGGGCTCTCGTGAGCGCCTGCTGGTGGCTGTCCTGACTTCTCGAGCCACACTGTCCACCCTGGCTGTTGCTGTTAACCGTACAGTAGCACATCACTTCCCTCGGTTACTCTACTTCACGGGGCAGCGAGGGGCCCGGGCTCCTGCAGGGATGCAGGTGGTGTCTCATGGAGATGAGCGGCCTGCCTGGCTCATGTCAGAGACCCTGCACCACCTTCACACACACTTTGGGGCAGACTATGACTGGTTCTTCATCATGCAGGACGACACATATGTGCAAGCCCCCAGATTGGCAGCTCTTACTGGTCACCTTAGCATCAACCAAGACCTGTACTTAGGCCATGCAGAGGAATTCATTGGTACAGGAGAGCAGGCCCGGTACTGCCATGGGGGCTTTGGCTACCTGTTGTCACGGAGTCTCCTATTGCGCTTGCGGCCACATCTGGATGGCTGCCGAGGGGACATTCTCAGTGCTCGGCCTGATGAATGGCTTGGCCGCTGCCTCATCGACACTCTGGGCATCGGCTGTGTCTCACAGCACCAGGTGACAACCCCTTCAAGGCAGTCCCAGTCCCCCAAAAGTTGGCAGTGACTGAATGATTGCTGTCCAAACTGAATTCTCCAGACTGTCCTTTTGTCCTTTCCAGATGCCACTTGCCCCTTCTGCTCTCCCTTGCTCACCTCACAGCCCTGGGGCTATCAAAAGTGTGTATTTTTAGGGATCCCTAAGCAAGCTCGGAAGAGATGCCTGAACTCATCAACCTCCCTGTCTGCCACCCTCCCACCCCCTTTTTCCACACCCAGTGCACATCATAGTTAAGGACAATGTGAAAATGTTCTAGAGTTGGTCACCCCCCACCACACCCCCCAGGTAGAAAGCCCAGAGATCCCTCTACCACCCTCGAGAGTGGCTCTGTTCTACCATAGAAGGCTGAGCATCCCAAGGGTAAACCATATCCCACATCAGCCTGCTGGGATGTCATACGGCTGTATTCTCATTGAGCAGTGGAGTTCTTGGGATAAGAGGAGGCCCTTAGTTGCCCATTTGCCTTCTCATTTCCAAAATGTGGGCATTAGAAGTAGGAATGGAGGTTAGGGGCCCACTGCTTCTCGGTCCCTTCTAGAGCGGTAGTGATGACAGTTGTGAGTGCTAAGGAGACTGAGGCTTTGGGACTCACAGCTTATGTGTGCAGCATTGACTGTCTGATTGGTCCCTCTAGGGGCAACAGTATCGCTCCTTCGAACTGGCCAAGAATAGGGACCCTGAGAAGGAGGGGAGCCCTGCTTTCCTGAGTGCCTTTACCGTTCACCCGGTCTCCGAGGGTACCCTCATGTACCGGCTCCACAAACGCTTCAGTGCTCTGGAGTTGGAGCGAGCTTACAGTGAAATAGAACAACTGCAGGTGAGCCAATGCAGTGAGCGGTGCCTGAGGGTCATGACTGGGAGCTTAGAGGGAGCCTGGGGGGTCAGCTGAGTTAGAGGCTGTGTTGGTAGGGTAGAGAGGACCTAACCAGCACAGAGACACGAGACCTTGGGGTCCAGGACACTGCAGCAGAAGCTCCCAGAGGCTTACTTAAACTCTACGTTAGTGCTGTCCCCTAGACAACAAGCCACAGCGTCCTAAGCTTCTCGAATTGTGTTAAAAGCCCAAAAGATAGAAGGGAGGGGAATTCTGTAGTGTGAGGGTCATCAGAGGTGGGTTATAGGTCAGATAGATAGGTCAGAGGATCATGAAGAGGATGTTGGTCCTGTGAGCCGGGAAGTGAAAGTGCGTTGAGCATTATAATTTGAGTCCGCTTCCTTCTGCTAAGCAAATGCCCCTGGCAGCAGCTGTGAAGGTGGGCATTGCTCACCTCTTTTGTATTTTAGATGAAGACAGTTACAGGTAAGGAGACTCGGTGGGTAGGCAGGGCTCTGCTGATGGACCCTCAGAGCCTGGGCATCTGGAGCTGAGTGTGATCTTATAAAACCAGAACTAATGTCGGTTGCATTCTCTCCAACTTAGGCCCAGATCCGGAACCTGACGGCGCTGACTCCTGAGGGGGAGGCAGGGCTAAGCTGGCCTGTTGGACTCCCGGCCCCTTTCACTCCCCACTCTCGCTTCGAGGTCCTCGGCTGGGACTACTTCACGGAGCAGCACACCTTCGCCTGTGCGGATGGGGCTCCCAAATGCCCACTGCAGGGGGCTAGCAGGGCAGATGTAGGAGATGCCGTGGACACTGCTCTGGAGCAGCTCAATCGGCGCTATGAGCCCCTCCTGCGCTTCCAGAAGCAGCGGCTCCTCAACGGCTACAGGCGCTTTGACCCCGCAAGGGGCATGGAGTACACCCTCGACTTGCTGTTAGAAGCCGTGACTCAGCGAGGACACCGACGCTCCCTGGCCCGCAGAGTGAGCCTGCTGAGGCCACTGAGCAGAGTGGAGATCCTGCCTATGCCCTATGTCACTGAGGCTACCCGGGTGCAGCTGGTGCTGCCGCTCCTGGTGGCTGAAGCTCCGGCCGCCCTGGCTTTTCTTGAGGCCTTTGCTACCAGTGTTCTGGAGCCTCGCGAACATGCATTGCTCACGCTGTTGTTGGTGTATGGGCCCCGGGAAGGCCGTGGGGGCCCTGACCCTTTTCTCGGAGTGAAGGCTGCAGCAGCTGAGTTAGAACGACGGTACCCTGGGGCAAGGCTGGCCTGGCTTGCTGTGCGAGCAGAGGCCCCTTCCCAGGTACGACTCATGGATGTCATCTCCAAGAAACACCCCGTGGACACACTCTTCTTCCTGACCACCGTGTGGACCAGACCTGGGTCGGAAGTCCTCAACCGCTGCCGTATGAATGCAATCTCGGGCTGGCAGGCCTTCTTTCCAGTCCACTTTCAGGAGTACAACCCTGTTCTGTCACCACAGAGATCTCCCCCAGGTGTCCCCGGGGCTGGCCCTGATCCTCCGTCCCCCGGCGCGGACCCTTCTAGGGGGGCTCCAGTTGGGGGCAGATTTGACCGGCAGGCGTCAGCAGAGGGCTGCTTCTACAATGCTGACTACTTGGCAGCCCGGGCCCGGCTGGCTGGTGAACTGGCAGGCCAGGAAGAGGAGGAAGCCCTGGAGGGGCTGGAGGTGATGGATATTTTCCTCCGGTTCTCAGGGCTCCACCTCTTTCGAGCCGTAGAGCCAGGGCTGGTACAGAAGTTCTCCCTGCGGGACTGTAGCCCCCGGCTCAGCGAGGAACTGTACCACCGTTGTCGCCTCAGCAATCTGGCGGGGCTGGGGGCCCGTACCCAGCTAGCCATGGCTCTGTTTGAACAGGAGCAGGCCAACAGCACTTAGCTTCACCACCCCTGTGTCTGACATAGCCCCAGGAAGGGCAAGGCAAGGTGACGGACAGATGGAGGGCTTGTCACTGTATTTTTTTTCAAAATAAGAAATGTTATTAAAAGTATCTTCTGCCAAACTGTTTTTAGGTCTAGGGAGAGGGGTAAGAAGAAGAATGTGTGGGAGGGTTGTGGAGAGTTTGTCTGCCGGGTTCCACTGCCTTCCCCTTCTCTTCCTCCCTCCCATCCCAGTCCACAATGACCACAAGGCTGCTGTCTGATAAGTGACCTTTAATCCAGCCCTCCCACCCTCAGCACAGCGCGGGAGAGGGAGTGCCGAGCCCAGGGCCTGTGCTGGGCGGAGTGGCTGGTCCACAGTGATGCTTGTTCACGGGCTCCTAGGTGTTGCGCACGACCAGCGACTGCTCCAGCTCCTGCCTGCGCTGTTGGATCTTTAGAGGAAGTGTGAGCAGGGGCAGGGTTACAGTGATCCTGGTGAGTGACCAGGGGTACCCCAGCCTGGCACCCCTTCCCTGGGAAGAGTCTGGGAGCCAGGAGACTACTGCATGGGGATGCAGGGTGGTGGACAGGTATTAGGCATAGGCAGCAGCAAAGACTGTTGCCAGGTGAGAGGCAAGACTGAAGGAGACAGAAGCCTCATGTTCCAGGGTCTCCATTACCTTACAGTAGAAGTAGCGGCTGACTGCTTCCTGGGACCAGGGCTGGTGGTAGAACTCGGCCCTGCGTTCTTCCTCAGGGTTACCGGCCACATCTGTCATCACCTGGGAGGGAGAATGGGGCCCATGGTGAGTTCCAAGGGCCTCACCTGCCCCCGAGTGAGGTGCATGCCCATCTTTCCCTCCCCATGTGCTTGTCTTCACATCAATGCTCCCTGAGCCCTGTCTTCACCTTGAGATCACGGCTCTGGGAGCGGAGCAGGTCTTGGACATAGCCTTTGGGGTCTCTGGAGAAACTTAGCATGAAGTCCCTCTGGATCTTAAGCTGGTTTATGGACTCAATCGTCTCATGGATCTACAGGTAGAAAGACAATGATTTCCACCTGGCCCTGGGATGTGGGCGAGGAAAGCAAGAGGAAGAAGAGGGTGGGGTTGGGGTGGGGGACTTGCTTCTCTTGTGAAGGAGAGCTCCCCAGAGCCCTTCTGAGTTCAGGGAGGGGAGCAGGGTGGGCAGAGCTGAACTCGGAATGAAGCCAGCTTTTCACAGTAGGGAGGGCTGTGTGTGCCTCGTGTCCTAGGCCCATGCTGTGGTCTGAGTGCTTTGTCCTCTCTCTTGGTTTAATGTCCCACTCCAGCTCTGGGCTCGGGCCGCACCTTACTGTCCAGAGCACTGATCTCCTGCTGGTTGGCCGTGGACAGGAGGAAGCTGCTCATCTGCCCCTTCAGTGGCTCCTCCACCTCCACGTCAATGTCATAGCACGCTGTCTTCTTCTGGTCTGAAGGGTCCACGCTGCCAGAGAAGCCCAGCCTTTGATGTCCATGGTACACCACAGAAGCCCAGGGCTAGGGCTGGGGTGGGTACACGAGGAGGGTGGAAGGAGCAGGGAGGGGAGCAGGGAGCTAAACTTCCAGTCTGTGGGGAAGGCTGGGCCACCTCACCTGATGACATGGTTGATCACAATTGGGTCAGGGGGCAGCAGCAGGGCTGTGAGGCGCTGGGGAATCTCAGAAAACTTCAGGCGGGGACAGTCAAAAATCTGAAGCAGGATAGTTGAGAGAGAGATCACTCATGTGTGTTTGAGAAGACAGTAGCTAATAACGATCCTTCCATTCTGGAAAGACCACAAGAAGCTGTGGGCAAGTCAGAATCCTGGGTGCTGATGGCAATGAGCCAGGCTGGAGGTAGAGAAACAGGCGTGGCTAATCAGGAGGCCAGTGTGCCGTCCTAAGTCTGCCATACCCTGTAAGCAAGCTACTTAGCACCGTGGGTCTTAGTGCCTTCACCTCTAGAATGGGGATATTAACAGCCCTATTTCATGGGTTGTTACGGAAATTAGGTGAATCCGTGTACAACAACGAGTGTCTGAAGTGGTACATGGTAAGTGCTCAATAAATGCCAGCTACTCCTTCTCCTCATACCTATCTACTGTGTTGATTTTAAAATGCGTTAGTAGTAATGCTCTACTTTTGTCAGGACATTTTTCTTTTTTTTGTTTTTTTGGGTTTTTTTTTGTTTTGTTTTGTTTTGTTTTTTTGAGACAGGGTTTCTCTGTGTAGCCCTGGCTGTCCTGGAAATCACTCTATAGACCAGGCTAGCCTCGAACTCAGAAATCCACCTGCCTCTGTCAGGTCATTTTTTTTTTTTTTTTTAACAATTTCATTTTTCCTAGCTGCCAGACACACGTGATGGCACAGCTCACACCACTCCTCATTTCAGACAGACAGGAGGCAGAAAGAATAGCAAAGTAAGTTACCCCAAGTCTAGACTCGAGACAGGCGGCACCTCAGAGATCCAAACTCCAGTACCAAGAAGATTACATCACAGGATGCCCTCCCCCCAGTAGGGTCCCAGATTCGCTTCCCTTGGGGAGCAGCTAAGTAGACTGTGGAAGAGCTTGGGCTAGACCCTGCTCTTGGCTCCAGAGCCATGGTCCTGAACAGTTCTGGCATTCAGGAACTCAGCAAGAGGAGATAGCTACCTTGGGGAGGTGCTGCTGCTAGAGCACTATCTCTGCTCCCCAGATCCTGTGGCTGAGGACATCTGTTACCTGCTGGAAATACTTGTCTCCATTGATGTATTCCTTGTCATGGGAGTCCTGTAGCCTGTTGGTCTTCACATACTGCCACAGTGCCTGGACAATGGCTGAGCGGCTCTGTGTATGCAATCCCAGCAGCCGGGCTAAGCGGGGGTCCAGTTTGAACTGGGGAGGCTAGGAAAAGGTCACCAGGAAGGTGAGATTGAAGGGAGAAGGAGGGCTCAGAGGTGTGGAGGTTAGGGTCCTTGGCAATGCCCTCCTAGAGAAGGTGAGTAGGCATGCTCTGTGGGTGGCATGCTCTCGGAGTGGAACCAACCTGATAGTCCAGCATCAGGAGCAGGGTGCAGCGCACACTTAAGTCCCCTGGTCTCTTCACTTGGAACCCATCTGTCTCCTGGGTTGTGGGTGTCCGGTGCCACTGTCCAGGGGGAAGAGCTAGGTTACCCACAGACCCATCTGGATGAGGAGAGCCTAGAGCTTTAGGATGGTCCTCAATCCAAATCTGCAGCTGCTTCAGGCTGGCAGGAAGGCTGTGATTCAAGGGCAGAGGCGATCCGTCTTACCTCAACAAGGTGGTTGTCTGGGCCATAAAGGTCTTTGTCCAACTCAATGACCAAACTCTTGAAGAAGGAAGAAAACTTCCTCTTCTGCTTACTGGGCTGTAGGAAAGTGACAGGGACTGTGGGGGCAGAGCAGGGACCATGGACACAGAATAGGCCAAGTTGGCAGCAGGCAATTAGTATGCTCAGAGGCAGCCTCTGTACCCAGACTGTCCCCGGGCCCACCAGCCCCAACCCGGGCAGACATTTAGTTCTGTCCTTGACTCAGCCCATACCCACCCCAGGACACCTGGAGAGCCCTGGGCCAGGACGTACATCATCCAAGAGCTTCCCCTCCACCCGCAGCTCCCAGGAGGCAATGCTGCCATCAGAATCTTCGGCATCGGGCTTCGCAGGGTTAAAAGTATTGGAGATATAAAGGCGTAGCTTTCGCTTTTGCTGTAAAAATAAAGTGTAGTACAGGAAGAAGGCTGTGTACACCGACCCAGGGGCACCCTGCTTCCTCCTATTGGACAGGGCACCTAGAGCCCTATTCCTACTCCCACACTATGGCACCTTCATGGGCCTCTTCAGGGCCTCCTGGATGTCCACCCGCTTCCGCATGATGGTTTGGTCCAGTTTCCTCTCAAATGCTAGGAGGTCCATGTAAGCCTGGGACTCGGGGACCAGCTCCCGAATCTGGAGGAGGAACAAAGTGGAAGCAGGGCTCAGACCATCTTACCATGCAGAACGTTCGTCTGTTGTGTGACCACAGGACACAAAGGACATGTCGGGAGCTGTCCAATTGATTTCAGGATGTGGAATCCCGAGAGTGAAGATAGGGCTTGTCCCCGGGACTCTATTATATAGCCTCATTGTGTGTGGATAAAAATTGCTTCTCCCTCCAGGAAAATCCATGCATCTCATCACCGGGAAGCACCAGCGACTGGCAGCCCAGCAGGTGCAAGTGCCTAGCCTCATCCTATCACCCCCTACTCATACAGACACCCTGGGTCCCTGAAAAGTACTAAGGGATTCTGGGTACCTCAGACAGTTGGGAGGTAGTGTGGGTTGCCTCAGGAGCCCCACACCTGCTGTCCCTTTCGCATGTCCAGACTCTCCTGCTACTTTCTGTTCCCTCCACCCAGCAATTTCCAGTCCCTTCTTTGTCCTTTATGCCTTTGGACCACTGGCATCCCGCCTCCTTAACCTCAGGCCCTATGTTCTGCTCCTCCTCCCTCCGATGGCTCTCCATCTCCCTCCCTCAGTCCAGCCCCACCCTCTCAAAAAGGGAGCCTCACTTCCTAATGAGCTTTTAAAACAAAAAGTGAAAGTGGCTGTGACGCTGAGCCCAAAGCTTTGCTCCTAAAGGAGGAGGGGAGGATGGAGGAGCAAAGGGGTGGGGCTGGCTGGGGGCTGCTGTGAAAGGCACTCACCCTTTGAGGGAGGATTTTGTCAGCCATCTTCCTCCTCTTGGCACTGTACATTTTTAAAAGAAAAAACCAGGTTACCATGGCGACAGATCTGGGAGTAACGAGGCCACCTGCTAAATTATCCCGACATCTCCGCCCGCTGGCTGGGGTTCCCACAGCCTGCTTGTCTGCCTGTCTGAGGGCTATAGCAGCAATGTAGAGCTGGTAATTCCCTTGGAAAGCAGGTCCTTTCTCTGGCCTGGTACCCCCTGCCCCCACCTTATACCTCACCACATCCTCAGAGCCAGAGAAATTCAGACTTAGGAGGAACTAGTGAAAGAGAAGATGCTGCCAAAAGATGGGAACTGCAGAAGTGTTTGCAAAAATAAAAAACCTGGAGGTGGGGAAGCCGAGGAGAGAAGATAGCTTCTGAGGGGCCTCTCCTGCCAAGAGAGCCTGAGCTCCAAGGAGGGGAGAGGTGACTCTTCCACCTGGTTCCTAGACCTCCTAAGCCGCCATGGTGTGAAGTGGTGGGACTTAGCGCCCCTGTGGCTCTGGGCTTGGAAGAGACTGTTTAAGGGCAGGAGATGCTTGTGGTCTTGGACCATCTGCCAACCAAGGGACACACTCCAGTCACAAGGACCCTGGAAGTGTGCAGGAGGGTTCTGTGTGAGTTTAACTTAGCCCTGGAACCAATGGGGCTAAACCTAGGGTAGACAGTACCTGGTATTGGATGTTTCTCAGTTTCAAAAGCGACACAGAAAACCCTTGGCTAGCCAAGAGAGAACACACAACCTAGAAGACAGCTCTACACTGCCTCCATGTGGCGTTCTCACTCACTGCCCCCTCTCTATCCAGAAATCCATTCTATGCCCAGGCAAGCAACTCATTAAAGAAAAAAAAAAAAAACCCAACCCATTCTTAGGCTGGATAAGTCTCTCATGAAAGGATTGACTTATTTCAAGTAAACTGTCCACACAAAACTCTTAACTTGCACATAAAAGAAAAATCAAAGAATGACTTGCTATACAAATAATGATTCACTTTGTAAAGGAATTTATTATGGGACGGTTATGATTGCCCTTGATGTGTAAAAACTATTTAATAATGAAGTAGAATTGATATTACACCTTGTATAAGAACCCATCTGTTGTGCAAAAGGAAGAATGTGTGTTTGGCCAAATACCGATGCCCATAGGGACATTACTCTTGCCAAGAGCCAGCAAGGGACCATGGGAGTGCCACCAACTTCTCAGACAAGGAAATAAGCTGGTCCGGTGGCTTAGGGGCAGAACTGCTCCCTCAGAGGGGTTATAATGCCTCTTCATGCCCCTTATCCTTCATGCCAAGGATAAGGACTGCGGAAATCTAGAGGGGTTCTGACGCAGCCCGGGACTCAGGACTGGCCTGGAGGTGGCTCGGAGGTACCAGAGGACTACATTTTAGAAACACACAGTTAAAACTCAACCCTTGGTCTATTGCCAGCCCTGCCTCTCCCCAAAGATTGAAGCATCTCCCAGAACTTGGGGTAAAGGATGGGAGAAAGGATTTAGCAGGTGACAAGCAGAAGAATGAAGGGTGCGTGCAGAGAAGGGACACTGGCAGCAGACTATCGCAGCCTGTCTTCACTGTGGGCACACAAAAGAACCAGACCAGTGCCCCCTAAGCCCTCCCCAGAGAATATCCAAGCTAGAATGACTTGGTCGCTGCTAACATCCTTCCTTAGCTTCCCAGCTCCACCACTCACCCACCTTGTCCCTGAGGCTTCTGCCTGCCGCCCCTGCACGCCCTTTCACGCGGGGTGGGGTGGGAGGGGGCACTCACCTGCGGCTCCGCGCTGGGGCGGTGGGCACGGGCTGGCCCTGGCCCTGTGCTTGGCTCTGCCCGGGCGGGGGCGCTGCTCGCTTGCGGGCGGGCTCCATGCCCGCAGGGGCCAGGCCGGGTCGTACCGCGGGGCTGCCCATGTACGGGGAGCCCGGGGGGCCCATGGGCGCCCCCTGGTGGGGCATTCGGGCTCCAGACGGCATCCCGGGGCGCTGGGGGGTGGGGCGGGAGGTGAAGCAGAAACCGGGCCGGCAGGTCAGATTCGGTCCGACCCCCAGGCCAGCGTGCCTGCGCTCCCGCCCCTCTCCAAGACCCTGGGCTGGTAACCCTGAGCTGAGCGATGAGTGGGAGTGATTGATGGGAGGGGCGGGGGCGCGGGAATCTGCGCGGCTCTGGAGGAGGGGGCTCGGCGTCTCGTTGCATGAAGCTAAACGAAGCCAACCGAGTCTCAGAGCCGTGCAAGGTACCCCCAAAATGAATATTAATGGCGCCTTTCAACCTTTCAAAGGATGTTCATATCCGTATGGTTCTCTGCAAGCCAGTTAGAGCAGGTCTTTTCATCCCCACTTGACAGATGGGGCAACTGGGGCTCAAAGAAAAAAGCGACCTCGCCAAGGTCACCCTGCTCTTCCCGGCAAAGGCAGCAGTACCTGACCGGCCCTGCTTCCCGCTGCCTCGCTGAGGCGAGGGGCTGATTTCGTGCCCTCATTTCCCATTCCCCGATTTCTACACCCCACTTCTGGGGCCGAGCTCTTTTGTACCTGAGCCCCCTCTCCATTTCAGAGCTCCCGGTTTTGGCACCTCAATCTCAAACATAACTGGTACAGCTAACTCCAGGTCTCCACACCCACTGACTTAGCCTGCCTCTTTAATTTCATTTCTCTCAAGATGATACAAGAGGTTGAGCAAAGGCACCCGAGGGTCTGGTGTCATCAGACTCTGCCAGGTTTTTCTGAGTGGCAAGTGGGGAACTGGACTAGAAGTGGGCTGCCAGTGCAGGGATGGTGAAGGCAGCCATCTGTAGCAGCATCCATTTTCCCCTCCTATCTGCCCACATCAGAGACAACCCCTCCCTCGCCCCATCCCAGTAAGGGTAGAAATTGGAGGGAAATGAGGCAGGTTAATTTTCCCTGACCACCACGTCTAGGCAGTCAATCAAAAAAGATGAGGTGCAAATGCAAGTGGGGTGTCTCAGACTCCACTTGTCCACGCCCAGGATGGGGGCTTCAGGAGGTGGGCTGAGTTCAGACGACCAGGAAGGGGATCAGAGAGAGAGGGTGAAAACCCTACTATTTAAACACTCCCATCTCAGGCTAGGGATGCAGCTTGGTACAAGGCTTGTGCAATACATGTGGTGCCCTGGGTTCGATCCCCAGCACCAAATAAACTGCACATGATAGCACACACTTGTAATCCCAATCTTGAGGTGGAGACAGAAAATCAAGACTACCTTCTGATATAATAGTGAGTTTGAGGCCAGCCTGGGTTACAGAAGACCACGGACACACATGCCCTTCTCATCTCGCCCCAGGACTAAAGCCCTAGCCCTAACCCTAACCCCCAGGCTTCCTTTCTACTCTTACATTGCTTACCCTTGAGATCTCCACCCATAGCCAGCAGCTGTCTCTGCCCATCTCTTCTGCAGTGAAACAGGCCTGTCCCTGAATTTGCCTCCCCCATTCCACCTGACTCTGTCACTCACCACTGTCACTGTCTGGCACCAATGCCACCAGGGTGGAAGCTCAGGCCTAGCCATTCTCCATTACTATAGAGGGGACTCTAATCATCCAAGAACTGAACCACCAAGTTGGCCATATTCAATTCCATATGCAGAGCCTCTTCATTAGATGGTACTCTTTAAAGCAATGACTCTCACGCAGCTAGGTTGGGATTGGTAACTTCACTAACCCACAGGACTGCCTTGGAAATCATACCCCAGAGATCCCTATGGCTAGAGAACTGGCTGCCACAGGGAAGCCCCCTTCCCTATCAGCCACACTCCTATTCATCAACGTCACTGATACTGTCTGGTCTAATGAGAGGCCCTGAGAAGAAGGCTTCTAGGGGCCCCCAGGGGTCTGCCATCAGTACCAGCCTCATACAGGTCAGATTCTGGGGTCCCTTGCCTCTCACTGAAAAGGTGTTTCCTGGGGTCACAATCAGATTTGGCCATAGTAAATCTGACTGATTCTTCCCTCCA
>JADRCC010571907.1:0-15655 GCA_019843855.1 Hylomyscus alleni
TATCTGTTCCTCCCACCTCCCTCACAACTTTCCAGAAATAGCCATGTGACCCAGGTCTGCCAAATAAAATAGAAATGGAAATCAAGTTTGGAAATAAAACCTATGGAAGGTTGCAAATACGTTTGGTTTGGTTTTGTGTTACATTCTTGTTTGTTTCTTTGTTTTTTAAATGGTTTTCAGAAATGGTCTCTCTCTGTAGACCCTGCTGGCCTTAGAAATCACTACACTGACCAGGCCAGCCTGGCCATGAGATCAGCCTGTTTCCACCTCTTACGTTCCAGGATTAAAGGTGCAACCCAGTTGTGTGTGCCTTAAGACAGTGGAGATTAGCATGTCTTTTCGCCCCTTTCCCTATTTATTTGTTGTTGGTTTTCAGCAATGAGACTGAGTACAGGGCACCCATTCTGTGCCCACAAGAAACACAAAATCTAACTTCTCCATCATATTTCTCAATGACCCTCCACAGACTTCTTGCTCATGAGCCCATCTCTACTTTTTAAACACCATACTAAGGACTTCTATTTGTTTGAGTAATTTAAGCAAGGTCTGTGGGACCTGAAGGAGAGCAGATCAAAGGAGAGTTCCAGAAACAAGGATGGATAACTGGGGTCAGAACTGCACTTGCTGTATGAGGTACCCAGTGGTCATCTGAGACAATCTACAGAGACAGGCTTAAGGTCGTGGGTAAGGAGAGAAGTCAAGACTGAATATTACAGCTTAGGTAGGGCAAGATCCCAAGACATGGGCTACGGAGAAGAGCCCATGTTGCCAACTCAGAAAGAAAATAAAGACTGAGAGGAAAATTAGGAAGGACACCTGGGAGTGGCTGGGAGGATACCTTAAAGAGGTGGAATTCCAGGGGCCAGGAAGATGAGCATCTCAACAAAGAGCAGGTATGACCTCTGATAAGTGAACAAAAGGTCTTGTTGGGGGAAGTGGGGTGGAGGGGGGAAGACAACCATGGACATAAGACCTTGTGTTGAACCTTCTACAAGGCTAATTAATTCATTAAAATTTCATTGACTGTGGAGAAATTAGAATGTTGCAGGTCCAAAGTCTAATTACAATTTATCCCGGTCTGACTTTAACCTTCTTAATAGCCACTCTTGCCCACCTCTGTGTCTGACCTAACCTCCTTGTGACTAACATGTAAACCTTTTGGAATGTACTAGCGTGGCAGACCATCAGCTTCTATCAACCAAAACACTGAGATGACTTCTGAAGCCTGTAGCAGAGATTTCCCTTGTTTTCTGTTACTCAGCTCTTTAATGTTCATACCAATGTATTTTAAAGGTGCCTTGGTTTGCAACTTTGTGTTCTATTAGTATAAAAATAACCTGAGACTGTTACTACATTGGAATATGTAATTTGGGATAACCTTTACCAACGTTCCTGGCTGGGCCAAGCTACTCATAATTGGTTTCAGGATAAATTATCCCTTATCCTTTTAAGATGATAGTTTGAATTGACAGAACCAATTGGAAAGGTTTCCAAACATGACTGTGACCAGATATTTATCACACTCCATTCTCAGTGTAGTTTTGACAGATGTACACATTATTAGTAAATCTCAGTCAGTACTATCTGGCTTCTCTAGAAAGACTTTATATAAAGTAGATTTTGTGTTTCTTGCTAAATGGACATTCACAAATGTTGCAAGCATTTTCACCTAACAGATGCTTCATTTTGATTCAGTTTGATTATAAAAAGCAAAAGCCCTAAGTTCTTCTGTGTGTGTGTGTGTGTGTGTGTGTGTGTGTGTGTGTGTGTGCATGCACTCACACACGAATGGGTGAACATGTGCATGAATGTGTTCATGAGTGTCAAGGACAGAGGAAAACCTGGCTGCCATTCCTTACACTTTATCCACCCTGGTTTTCTGAGTCAGGGTCTCTCACTGGCCTCAAACCTGATAAGCAGGTAAGGACTAACTAGCTGGGGAGCGCTAGGGATCCACTCATCTCTATGCCCCCAACACTACTAGGCCCACCTTTTTTCTAAACCTGTGATCAAATTCAGGTCTTACTGTTACAAAGTAAACAGTTTATCCAGAGAGCCATCTCCCCTTCCCTCTATTGTTCTCCTAATCCATGAGTTTCTTGGTTGGCAGTCTCAAACACAGTCAGGCTCACATACCCAATTTCCAAGGTCTCTCCTCGAATCAGATGTAGCTTCCTGAAGAAAGAAAGTGAAACCAGAGCATAGGAGCGACGGATCTTTAGGAACCCTGAAATTTCTTCAATGAGGCCAAGGTTAGCCTCCAGCTCAGCTGCCAGGTTGTCTGCAAAAAGGAGGAAATACCCATGAGTGTCTACAGAAAGGTTTTATCCAGTGTGTGTGTGTGTGTGTGTGTGTGTGTGTGTGTGTGTGTGTGTGTGTCTGTGTGTCTGTGTGTCTGTGTATGTATGTCTATGTGTGTGTGTCTATGTATATGTCTGTGTGCTCTCCTGCAAACCTGTTATCCCAGCTCAGGATGTGAAGGTATGAGGAGAATTAGGAGTTGGAAGTCATCTATGGCTATGTAGTGAGTTTAAAACAAATCTACAATATAGCATGTTTGCTTTTATTTTATTTATTTCTACTTTTGAAACAAAGTGTCATGTAACCCAAGTTTGCTTCAAATCTACTGTTAACCTAAAGATAACTTCTGATCTTCCTGCCTCTACATTCCACCTGTGCAGTGATTTCACCAGTGTGCCATAGTGACATAGTACTAAGGACTGAAACCCATGAATCCATGAATGCTGGGCAAGCACTCTATCTACCTTAGCACTACCCATAGCAAAATTTTTATTTTGTTTTGTTTTGTTTTTATAGCTTGAAGCCTTTATTTTTTTTTTATCTTTAATATGGGGTCTCATGTAGTCTAGGCTGACTTCAAACTCACACTTGAACTTCTTCTACCTCCATCTCCTGAGTGCTGGGATAGCAAATGTATTCCAGCAGACTTGGTGCATATTAGTAAGAAGAGGTCCCTGGGGCTGTAGAGATGGCCCAGAATTAATTAAGAGAATTTGTTGCTATCACAGAGGACCTGGGTTTAGTTCCCACATCTGCATGGCAACTCACAATCATCTCTAACTGCAGTTCCAGGGTATTATATACCCTCTTTTTTTGTGGACACCTCATATACACAATGTATATACATATGCCCAGACAGAACACTCATATACATAAAATATAAAGAATATAGATTCCTTCTGACGATTGCAAAATAAGAATTTTAGGCAGAGGTAGAGCCATAAAATTTTCACTTTGGATTTTGAGGCAACTCCTGGTATGAGTCTTCCACTTAGGGGGCCACTGAAGGATGTGTCACTTTGTTTGTTATGTTGTTGTGTTTCTTTGGACAAGATTATGTCATCCAAGCTAGAATGAACTTGCTAGATTAAAGCAATCCTCCTGCCTCAGCCTCCTGAATAGCTGAGACCATAGGACCAAAGTGAATATGGCCATGAAAGTTGAGAGGGAAATGTATGGAATACCCTGAGCTGTGCACTTCCCTGATCACAGCTCACAGGAAGAGGGAGATGCTCCAAAAAATACTCACTGCCCCCTCGAATGTTGATGATCAGGCTGCCATTGATCACAGTGCAGCCTCGGAGCTCCTGGGCAGATGTCACAGAATCAATGGTCTTTTCACCTTCGAGGATTTGGCAGACCTTAGGACAGGGTCCCAGACATGGAGTACACATCAAGCTGAAAGTGGAACAGAGATACAGAGATCAATGAGGTGCACAGAGTTCCCTCACCCCATCATTTGGAAGACAGCATGCTTCACAGGAGCAAACTCAGTCTATTACTCCAAAATAGATGTGTTAAGCTCAGCACTTGGGCTAGTTAGCTTTAATTGTCAACAGGATTTAGCCTAGAGTCATCTTGAGGGTGTCTCAGTTGAGGAATTGCCTAGATCAGATTGGCCCATGACTATGACTGTGGGAAGTTATCTTGATTATTAATTGATGGGGGAGGGCCCACCCCACTGTGGGTAGCCATTTCCAAGGCAGGTGGGCCTGGTCTATATGAGAAAGCTAGCTAGCTGCACATTAGCTAGAAACCGAGTCAGCAAGCATCCCTGCTTCGTGGCACTGGTTCTCACCCGAGGATGGCTACCCCTCTGGTGGTTACGTATTAGTTATCCTACATTTCCTACAAATATTGTATATTATGATTCATAATAGTAGCAAAATTACAGTTATGAAGTAGCAAATAAATAGTTTATGGTTGTGGGTCACTACAACATGAGGATCTGGAGTTAAAGGGTCAGGTTAGGAAGGTTGAGAAACTCTGTTTTGTGTTTCTGCTTGACTTCCCTCAGCGAAAGATTGCAACCAAGCAACATAAGCTGAAACAAACCTTTTCCTCTCCTAAGCTGCCTTTGATCAGAGTGTTTTATCAGAGCAAAAGAAAATTAGCTGATACAATATTTCATAGCGGTAATGAGGCACCCGCTCGCAAGGACGTGGAGTAAGGGGAAGAGTCATCCATTGCAGGGAGGACTGCAAACTTGTATAGCCTCTATAGAAATTAGTGTGGCAGTTCCTCAGGGAGATGAACACAGATCTACTTCAAGATCTAACTACATCATCCCAAGTCATAAACCCACAGGGTACTATATTCTACTACAGAGTCACTAACTCTCCCCTGCTCGTTACTGCTCTACTTATAATAGTCAGAAACTGAAATCAAGCTAAATATCCACCAATGAATCAATAGGCATAGAAAATGTGATATATGTACACAGTGAAATATTACTTGGCCATTAAATAAATTGAATCATGAAACTCACAGATAAATGGAAGGAACTAGAGGAAAACCATCCTGAGTGAGGAAACTGAGACCCAAAAAACAAATATGGTATGTACTCACTTACACATGGATGTCAACTGTTAAGCCTTAGATAGACAAGCTACTAAAGTATAACCACAGAGGCTAGGTATAGAGAAGTAACTAGGGAATGGGGGAGGATCTCTAAAGGAGGGGAAATGGAATATATAATTATGGATCGGGGATAGAGAGGAGGAGAAACTCGGACAGAAAGATTCAGGGGAGAGGAAGAGAAGAAGAGGGCAAGAGAGAATACAGGGAGGAACAGCTAACACTGAGAATTGGAGGGGTCAGATGGAAACTTATTACAACGGACACTTCTTCAAATGCATACATAAATAAAAGAAATCTTTAGGTTTTATTATTTGGAATCTTTAGATCTTGTTATTTGGAATCACCAAATAAAAAAGAGACAAAGACCCACCTACATATTTCTAGCCACCAAGTGAAACCTCCAGGGACAAGAATCAGTTACTTCCAATTGAGTTGTTAGACTAAAAAAAGTGGCCTTCAAAGAAACCCCCAAACCACTCAGGATATTGCCAAAAAGGCTATTGGTTGCTCTCCACAAACTGATGGCAAAGCCCTCTTGTTGAAGACAACAGCACTGTATCTCATTGAACATGGAGAAGGCAAGCTGGTGCTTACTTAGAGGCTTACTCTTACTCACTATTGCTCACGGTACCAGAGGTACTCTGCACGCTACCAGAGAAGAAAGGTAAACACCAACCCAGCCGATCTACCCAACTCTGTGATCTACAGTGTCCCGTCAGCATGATACCTCGGTGCAATAGTGGCATAAAAGTAGGATCAACCAACCACTGTCTGGTTAGATTTAAGGCCCATTCCATGAAATGAAACCCATGTCTGATACTGCTAAGGTGGCCAAGAACCTAAGAATGGATAGGCTATGGACCCATGGGAAAAACAATACTAGAGTTTTGCTAAAGGAATATAGCAATAACATGACTCGTAAGGAAACTGTGTCACACTCATAGATCAGTGTCTCACTTGGCCATCATCAGTGAAGCTTCCTCCTACAGGAGTTGGGTACAATGACTCGTAAGGAAACTGTCACACTCATAGATCAGTGTCTCTCTTGGCCATCATCAGTGAAGCTTCCCCCCACAGGAGTTGGGTACAAATACAGACATCCACAATGGACAATGTGCAGAAAGTCAACATTTTGGTTTTGGTGAACATTAAAAAATGCCTACTATTTAAAGCCAACGTCTTTTTCTTCTTTAGAATGAATATCTATGTGTGTTATGTAAGCATGTGTGCCCGTGTGGAAGCCCACAGATGATGCTGGATATCCTTCTCGATTGTTCTCTAGCATATATGCATGCATATACATATAGATGATAGATAGATAATTAGATCATGGATGATAGGTAGGTAGGTAGGTAGGTAGGTAGGTAGATAGATAGATAGATAGATAGATAGATAGACAGACAGATAGATAGATTTGTAGTGTGTGTGTGTGTGTGTGTGTGTGTGTGTATGTGTTGTGACTCTCTGTGGTTCTGTGTGACTGTGTGTGTGTGTGTGTGTGTGTGTGTGTGTGTGTGTGTAGTCATGTACACATCATAGCATGTAGTATGCAGGTAAGAGGACAAATTTTGGAAGTCAACTTTCTCTTTCTGTGGGTTCTAAGGTTTCAAACTCAGAATGTCAGGCTTGTTGGCAAGTACCTTTACCTGCTGAGCCATCTCACCAGCCCTCCATCTTACAAGCAGGAGTACATTCTAAGGATCTGAATTCCTACTTTCTGTGGAATGATGGGTCATCTCTCTAGTCCTATTAAACAGAACTCTTGACATCAGTTCCCCGGTCATTCTTAAAAACTGAAATGGATAAACAGAGGGATGTTCCCTTCTCCCATCCTCCTGCTAAACCTCCTTCTGCCCTCAAAAAAAAAAAAAAAAAAAAATTAAAAAGTCCCATTCAACAGGCAGACTGATTTATGGAGGTCTGTTTGGGCCAACAATCCTTGCTGTTTTGTTTTGTTTCTTTGGTTTTTTTTTTTTTTTCGTTTTTATGAGCAAAACAAAACATATTGTACTTTCAGGTTTCATAAACACTTTAAAAAAAAAAAAAAAAGGTTCCCAGGAGCTAAAATAAAGACTGCTTTCCTTCTTGCCCTTTCTACCCAGGGAAATAAAATTTCCCACCAAAATCAAAACACTCTTTCGGTCGCTCACTTGGCTAGGGTCCAAGTCTGAGAGGAAGAATTTTGACGTCAGCAGGTCAACTCAAGGCCTCGCAATGTGCGTCTGTTTCTGATTTGGTTTTCTGTTCTTTGCTGGACATCCCCCCAACCTCTCCCATTTCTTAAACCCTAAAACAAAACCCAAGAAATGTAAAAATCAACAACTTGGTGAAGGTCCCAAATACTAAAATATCTCATTCAAGAAGTTAAGGCCCTGAACAAAGTACCTGGAGTGCATATATACAGCAAGCCTGACTCACACCACCAACGAGAGAGAAAACCCTGTTTCTCACCCAAGTGGTAGGAAATGGCTTGATGATACTGATCCTGGAAGAACAGCCAAGCCCTGGGAGCAGTGTAGGTGTAAGCCCTCCCCTCCTTAAGACAGTATGTCCCAGCTTGTGTCGGGGTCAGGTGGGGTAGGCTGTGAACTATACAGCTACCTTCCTGGTATAACAGTGATTCACTGAGCCAAAGAGGAAGAAGCAGGTGGAACGAAAGAAATCCATCTTCAACTCACTCAGCACAGCACTCAGACATGAGATGCTCAGGTGAAGAAACACTTCCCTCGGATCAAGTCTGTCATCATAGCCCAGGACACAAACAGTATTAAAAAAAAAAAAATGCTACTGAGAGCTTGTAGATCCCTCAGTTGGCAAAATACTTGGTTTGCTTCCCTAGCACCACATAAAAAACCAGGACTAAAGTCACACCTGCAATCCCAGCACTCAGGAGGCAGACACGGGAGGAGCCCAGACTCTGAATCTAGAGAGAGACATTTTCTCAAAAAACCAAGTGAGTGTTGGGGACATGGCTCAGTGGTCAACAGAGCTTGCTGCTTCTCTGGAAGAGAAGCCAAGTCCCTTCCTAGCACCCATGTGGAGGCTTACATTCACCTGTAACTTTAGCTCAAGGGGATCTGATGCACTCGCTGGCCTCCCCAGACACCTCCCATGCACATAAAACACTGTATTTGCATACATAGACATAAATAAGAATAAAGTATTTTGAAAACTAAATAATGTGGAGAGTGGTTGAGAAAAGCATCTAACATCAACCACTGGTCTACATACATACACACACACACACACACACATGTGTCCACACAGATGAAGACACACACACACCTGTACTCACCTGCAACATGTGCTGAAACACACAAACAAATATGCACATACATGTGCTCAACTATACAAACACAAGTGCTCATTTTCATACACATGTGTCCATAAAAGTGAACACATAAACACATACACACACATGCCCACCTTCACATACATGAATGCATACACACATACATCTCCACACCGACCTTCATACACACGTGCGCATATATAGTGTATAAACACATACAAACATGTGAGCACACATCCACCTGCACACACAGGTGCCCACACATATACCCACTTTTTGCATTACATGTGTACATGCATGCACATACACACATGTACCCATCTGCATATACACATGGCCCCCACACATGAACACATAAAGAATTTTTAAAGTGTAAGTGGTAGTTACCAACAGCAAGCCCATTCAATCTAGCACACTCTAGTTTAGCACAGGGTTTTTTTTCTTATGTGTGGTAGTGGGATGTGGGAGGGGGTATTTCTTTCTGGTTTTGTTTGGTTGGTTGGTTTGGGATTTTTTGGGACAGGATTCCATGCAGCTCAGGCTGGCTTTGAACTCCCTATGTAGCCAAGGATGACTCTCACCTTCTGATCTTCCTGCCTCTACTTTCCAAATGCTAGGATCACTGGCATGTGCCACAGGCCTGGATCTAGTGAGAGACCACTATTTGATGCTGGGGAATGCATTCTAGCAAAGGAGCTACATCTTCAGTCTCTTTGACAGCCTCTTTGACCATATTACCAGCTTCCAATGCCTTCCCCAGCCCCTCAGCCAGGACTCACTTGCTGGAATTCATGGTATAGCCAGACGGGCACTCGGGGATGCACTTGTTGTTGTGAATGACATATTGGTGGCAGCCAGGCTTCCGAGAGTTCCTGCATTTGTAGTGAAGGTCTTGGCAGAAGCTGAAGTTCACACAGCGCCAGTCCTGGAAGTGATAGTAGGGTGGTGGGCAGGTCTCCACACACTGACCATCTAGGTAGAAGTTGCGACAGGCCACACACTTGGTGGGGTCATCAGGTTCCGAACAGTTGCCCAGGCACTCCTTGTGGCAGCACAGGCCTTCAGCTGTACAGCCATGTGACTTACAGATTGTTGGGCAAACTAGAGACAAGAAGGAAAAACGAAACAGCTGGTCAACAACTCGGTCCAATTTCTGTTTGCATAAACGGCCAAACAAAATAATAACAATAAAAGCCACACTTAAACAGCGCTCAACACGTGCCTGACCGGTCTGTGAAAAAAGGACAGTAGCCCCTGCAAAACAGCTCTACACTTGGCAAAAGTTAACCAACCTCCTGAGGAAGAGAGGGCAAGAGACCTGACTCATAGCATTTGCCAGTTACTACCATCAACTTCAGGCTACTGACAGGAAGCCAGCGAACCAAGTCCTTGGCAGGAGACACAATGTAACACACTATTAAATAATGTTTCCTATAGTCCATACAGTCTATGTCTATGATAGATACAGTAGCATTAACTCCAAAGGCACACAGATTTTTTTCATGGTATGCCTAAGACCTAGAGGAATAGCTTAATAGCAGCCAGCACTTGTTGTCTTGCAAAGGACTTGAGTTCAGTTCCCAGCACCCACAACAAGCAGGTGGTTCACTTTTAATTCCAGCTCCAGGGGATCCAATGCCCTCTTCTGGGCTTTGCAGGCACCTGTTCATGTTTCATACACACACATACAAGTAAAAATAAAATATTTTCTGAAAATGCCATACTACAGCCAAAAAGTAGTTATTATTTATTTTAAATGTGATTTGTTTTAACTATAGGTTTATATACTTTTATTTATTGGCTTAATTACTTACCTACTTATTTATATATGCTGCATTGTTGGAAGTGGAACCCAGAACTTGCAAATGTTTTTACCTGTGTTTTTACCACCCAGTCCTCATTGGTGGATTCTAGGCAGGTCCTCTACAACTGACTCAGGTCCCCAACACCTCACTGAGAGATTCTAGGCAAGGGCTCTCCCACTAAGATATGCCCTATGCCCTCTCTTTGAACTCACTCTGAAACCTACGTTAGCCTTACACTTGCCATCCCCCTGCCTCAGCCTATCACACGTTTACAGGACCTATAACCACTCCACGCTCTGTTGAAACCTGAGTGAGGGATCCTGGTCCTGAAGAAGGAGGAGGCCCTCCAGGTTGGGGCACAGCCTGGGCCTCAACTTTTGGCTAGAGAGGCTTTCCTGTTTGATGTCACTGAGTTTTCCATGGGAGGCTGGCCTCGAACCCTTCTATCCCATTATCTCATTGTTCAACATTTTCCCCCCAGGAGACACAGGCCTATGTGTGGAGGTGTGTCACCATCGCCAGAGCACAACCTCTGTCAGTCCTCACCTTCTATCTTGTCTGAGACAAAGTCTCTGTTTGCTACTGTGAGATTACAGACTTGTGCCACTGAGCCCAGCTTTGCATGGGTTCTGAAGATCTGGACTCAGGTTGTCACACTTGTGTAACAATAGCTTGGCACCTTTACTCATCTCCCCAGCCCATCTCTTCTTTTCAGTCCTTCACTTCCCAGGTTGCTTGTGAGTATCTGCAGCTTTTATGACTCTACGTATTCCTCTGCCATCTGCCTGATCTACTCTCTAAGGTGTGTCTCTCTCTTTTTACTTGTATACTCTGGAGTAAGGCTGAATAGCCAGGAACTCAATTTCTTCCAAATTCTCAAGTGTAACTCTCCCAAGTATCAAGTGGGCCCCAGTCCACTAGCCAGTTCTACATACTATCAGCACACTGTCCAAGTCAACCCTCTACCACGACAGAAATATGAGCTGTTCAATATGTAGTCTTTTCTCCCCTGTAGTATGTGGTATAGTTACTGAACACACAAAGCAAAAATACAAAATTTAACTATGGTAAAAATACCTAAGAGCTTTTATCTCTGGCTGTAGATGTGGCTGGGGTGGGTAGGGTGCCCCCTAGCATGAACAAGACACTGGGTTTGAAGCATTACCAAAGACAGGTGTGATGGTGCACTTCTGTCATCCCAGAATTCAAGAGGTAGAGACAGGAAAACCAGGAGTTTAATATTTAAGGTGGAGAAAAATGGAAGAAGACACTCGATATTAACCTTAGACTTCCACACAGAGAGAGGGAGAGAGGGAGAGAGGGAGAGAGGGAGAGAGGGAGAAAGGGAGAGAGGGAGAGAGGGAGAGAGAGATGCATGTTTACCACACATGCATACGTATGCAAGTGTAATGAATGAATTATTTAATTAATAGCATTTGTCTGGCTGTGTAGGCATCCATCAACCATCCACAGAATCTCATCATTTTCCCAAATTGAAATTCTCTGTTCATGACTCTCATAGCTCCTCCATAGGCCCACAACCCACCTTTCTACTTTCTGTCTCTGCTAGGGACTTTGGATGAGTGGAATCCTTTATCCATGTAGTAGCATCTATCAAAGGTCCCTTCAGTTCATTCTTAGGGCTGAATAACATTCAGGGGTGGATCATCTTCACTGACCCATTCATTTAAGTGTGGCCACTTAGCCTTAATCTCTAGGATATTATAGATCATGCTTCTATGGACATGGGTGTGGAACTATCTGAGTCTCATTTTCATTCTTCCATGTATGTATTCAGAAGTGGGATTGTTGAATATTGAGTATACGGCCTGGGCATTAGCCTGGACAGACAGGCTCTCTCACTGAACCTAGAGCTACACTGGCAGCCAGTAAGCCTCAAAGATCCTGCTGTCTCTCCCTCCCACCTCTCTGATATTACAGGCATGTGCATGACTATACCTTACTTTTTACATAGATGCTGGGGATCTGAAATCAATTCTTCATGTTTCCCCATTAACAACTCTTACCCAGCCACCTTCTAAACCCCAACTACATTAATTCTCTTCATTTTTCCAATGAGCCATCATATTGTTTTCTCCAGCCACTGAGTCATTTTACATTCCCAACAACCATTCATAAAGACTATGATTTCTCTTGAGGAGCCAAGTGTTTGTGGTCCAATTTAATTCAACACAATTTCAATTTCAATTTCAATCAACTCTGCTTTGGACAGGGCATGTTTGGAGACACCATGACCACATACTTATATATTCTTCTCAATTGAAATCTCTTAGGCTAGTAGGCCTGCCTACACAGTTCAAATCACCCACAGCACCACCATCTTCACACTCCTACTAGGATGGCCCATTAAGTCCCACTTAAAACATTCTTGGTATTCCAAATCCAAAGTCCCAATATCCACATTCTTCCAAACAAACACTTGGTCAGGCCTATCACAGCAATATACCAGTCCTTGGTACTTCTGTCTTAGGGTTTTACTGTTGTGAACAGACACCATGACCAAGGCAATTCTTATAAAGGGCAACATTTAATTCAGGTTGGCTTATCGGTTCAGAGGTTCAGTCCATTGTCACCAAAGCGGGAGCATGGCAGTACCCAGACAGGCATGGCACAGGAGGAGCTGAGAGTTCAACATCTAGTTCCAAAAGCAAACAGGAGAAGACAGGTTTCCAGGCAGCTAGGACAAGAGTCTTAAAGCCCACACCCAATGACACACTTCCTTTAACAAGGTCACACCTCCTTTGACAAGCCCACACCTCTAAATAGTGCCACTCCCTGGGCCAAGCATATTCAAATCACCACAGAGACTTCTTAGGAGCTGAGAAAACAAACCCTTTCTCCCCTGCCCTAGCACTGAGACTTCAAGCACACTGCCAGTCTTGGAACCCAAGGCTCCATGCACACAGCTCTCTACCCATGAAGCTCCATCCTGTTGCAGTCTCTCCTCTCTTCCTAATAGAGCACCAGCAACAAACCAAAGTACGATTCTGCCACTGTCCAACCAAGGAATCGACTGGACTTAAATACAAAGTACAAGTGTGGGTTACAGACACGAGTTAAAGTGACTCAAAGCAGCCACATCATAGGAAAGCTTCATTCCAGCATAGATTATGATCTCTCTAGAGCTGCACTGATGAAGGACTCCCTTCATTAACTTCAACCTTCTATGTACCCTAGCATAAAGACCACAGGGTCGTGGAGGAACAGCTAGAAAGTGAGGGTTGGGGGTTAGTCAGTAATCCTCCCTACCCTTCCTCCTATGAAGGGACATGAACAGTCAGCAGGGCTTACTGAGGCTTGTGGTGGTGAGGGGAACAGTGCATGGCAGGTAGTCAGAGCTGCTCTGATGAGGTTGGCCTGTTACGCTCAGAGGGTAGATAGCATCCTGCAACACCCCCACCACAACCACCATCCCCTTTCCTGCGATTATGAGTCCAGGGATACAGAAGGCAAAGCTGTGCCAACAATGCTATCATCATTAGTGCTGCTCTGTCTAGGGAGATCTGAGGGCTGAAACTAAATTGGAGGAAGCAATAATTAAAGCAGCCAGTTATCTACTGCTCACAAAAGCACAGGCGCTCCTATACAACACACAGAAGGACAGGAAGGAGCCCATTTCCTGGGCTGGGCTGCAGCTAAGGGTCAGCCATTTTCATTCACAAGAATCTTCATCAAAGCCCTAATAACTACTTCCCAAACACATAAGATCAGCAGCCCACAAAATGCTAAAAGCAGCCAAGGGTTGCAAACAAAGGCAGGGGCAAGCAGCCAGGCACTTAGATCTTGCACTTCACACTGTAGAATTCCATTTAGAGGACATCCAGGAAGAAGGAAAGAAAACATCATGACAAGGTAGACACAGCCCTCTGGCCACCTACATCTGGAATTTGGAAGGAGCAGGCTGCAAAGGCACCAGGCAACTGGGGAGGGGTGTGACTTTTAAATTTTATTTATTCATATATATGGAGGGGTACACCTACAAAGACCAGAGGGAGAGGTCTAGAAGATTTCTTTTTTCTTTTGATATTTATTAGTTGAAAATTTCATAATGGTATACACTGCATCCTCATCATACTTATTTATCCTCCAGTAGCCCCCCCAACTACCCTTTGGATTCCTCCCATATCATATTCATCTCTCCCTCTCAACTTCACATCCTCTATTTTAAATTTATGATTTATTTCTTAACCCATTAAAGGCCTTACTTCTTTTTTTCTACATAAATTTCTCAAAAATCTTTACTACAAATCTTTACTCTGTAGTAGCTCTATTGAAATTGCAAATTCAAGTGTACTTAAGCAGTTATCACACATGTTCTTTGAGACTTTTACTTTCTACCTAAGTATCTCATTCTTTTTAATTTATTTACTTATTTACATCCAAAATGCTGCCCCTATCCAGTCCCTGCCTCATAGAGTCTATCCCCCGTGCCCCTCCCCTTTGACACTGAGAGGGTGGGTCCCCTCTGGATATCCCTCACTTTAGTGTATCAAGGCTCTATAGGATTAGGCACATCCTCTCCAACTGAGGCCAAACAAGGCAGTCCTCTGCTACATGTGTGACCTGGGGTCTCCATCCAGCAGCCCATGTATGTATGATCTTGGTTGGTGGCTCAGTCTCTGAGAGCTCCCAGGGGTCCAGGTTAGTTGACACTGTTGGTCTTCCTGTAGGGTTCCTATCCCCATCAGAAGACTTTATTTCTTTGAAACAAGATCTCTTACTGAACCTGGAGCTAGGCTGGAAGCCAACAAACTGCAGGAGCACTCCATGGCACCAGGGTACAGGCTGGCATATTACAGCCACTCAGTGCTAGGGATTCAAACTGAGATCTCAGGCTTGTGCTTTTACCCACTGAGCCATCTCTTCAGCCTCCCATCTCTATATTGTGTCTTTCTTTTGGAGTTAGGAATTACACCGCAGGCTTGTGCCAGTGCTGGTGGGAACAGGGTGCCTGGGACAGGACTAGAGCTGGAGAAATTGGGCAGAAAAGTACTGAGTAAACAGTTATAAAGTTGCAAGTCACAGTGGGGAGGAGGGAGGAGGTGACTACAAGATAACACTAGTGGCTGTCCATTTGGGAAAGCTATAAGAAAGGAATGATAACGAGAGAAAGGACTGGAGACTAATAAGCTTGCCCCTATCCAGGCAATTGATGACTGCTGGTTTGAAGAAAGTTTAGGTTATTTTGTTTCTATTTGTTTTACTTCGTTTTCAGGCTTGTGGCCTAATGAATGCCCAGGTTCCAGTACACAGCCCTCACACCCAGGCACATCCTGAAAGTACTTGCTGGACTCTGTGGATTTAAAACAGAGAATATGAAGTTTGAAGGGAGATGTGGGGAGGAGTTGTGGGTGAATATGACTGAAATACACTTTATAATGGATGAAAGTCTCAAAAAATTTTAAATTGTAATTCATAATTAAAGAGAATTTATAATTAAAAAGAATTATACAAGAGAAATATTTGAGGAGATAACAGTTTGGTTTGTTCTTCTGGGTTTTGTTCTACTTTCCTTGCAATGATGCCGAGGATGGATGCCAGGCTCCCTATTTACTAAGCTACTGTTCTAGCCCGAGGAGCTAATTGTGGCACTCACATCCAAACACTGAACAGTGTATGCAGGCATCAGAGCATCAGAGGGGACATAGGAGGGCCC